>JASSUY010026276.1:0-35279 GCA_032466535.1 Forpus xanthops | reverse complement strand
GGTGAGGCACTGGAATGGGTTGTCCAGGGAAGTTGTGAATGCTCCATCACTGGCAGTGTTCAAGGCCGGGTTGGACACAGCCTTGGGTGACATGGTTTAGTGGGAGGTGTCCCTGCTCATAGCAAGGGGGGATTGGAACTAGATGATCTTAAGGTCCTTTCCAACCCTAACTATTCTATGATTCTATGGTTCTGTTTTTCAACTCCAATCAATGAAATTTACTGCCTTGTTAGAACATGTTACATGTTAGCACAAAAGCTTTCCTGACCCCTGCAATATCTCCTACCTGTATCTTTTACATCTCTGTTTTAAATCATACTATGCTTGCTTTGCTACGCTCAAATGTACAGTCCTTCACATTATGTATTTCCTTTTGTAGTCCATACTGCAACATCCATATATATCTTTTCTCACTTTTTCCCCACTTTGAGGTTATTACTTTAAACATTACAAAAACCAACTGAAAGGCTTAGCTCATGTAGATTCCATTACGTTATTGACAGTAATAATGAAGCCACACACAACCTTTAAGGCAGATGTGGGGTCCTCATCCCTCTTCTAGATCACCATATAGCTGGAAGAATGCACCAGCTGAAGCAGGACTGTCAGTCTTCAACATGACCATGCCCCCTTGCCTAAATTCTGTACCATTTGTTTCCAGAAAGAAGCAAAGTTTAAAACCACAGAAGGTCCCACAGGGGTATACACCTCTCAACCTTGAGAAAAGGTGGAAGAAAATACAAAAGATGGCAGTAGTACAGAACAGCACTGCTTTCTTTCCTTGCTGCCTTTTGGAGCCTAGTCTTTCAAGATGCAGCCCCTGGCAAAGTGGCTCATGAAAGTTTGATGAACAGCATTTTGTTTAACACCAGCAACTGAGCCACAGCCCTGTTGAGCTGCATTGCCCAAGCAAAATGTCATGACCCAAGAGGATCAAGAAACTTGAATGTAAGGAGCAGGCTCGCAGGCAGCAGAAGAGCTCATGACCTCTGATGCAGGGTGCACTAACCAACAAGTTACTATGCAACTGAAACATGAAGGGGCTGCTGTAGCACCGATAAATGCTGAACTTCCTTCAGCACTTACCCGCCTGTTGCAAGGCAGTGCTAAGCAGTTTTGCAAATGTGGGCAAGTCCACAGCTTTTTCCATTGGCATGTATAAACCTTGATTTTCTTTTTTCCCCTCTTTTACCTTTTCCACTTCTACATGCATTGCAAAAACTCACAATGTGTTATTCCCTAACATTTTGCTCCAGCATTTTCATATTCTGCTGCTTTTGTTCCCCAGCTCCCTTTCCACGAAGGAATATTCTCAGAAACAATCATGCCTGAGTAACTGAAAATACATAAACACTCATATGCAGAAATGGTACTGTAGGCTCACACAGTGTCATCAGGTTCAGCAGTTTAATATTTTAGCATAGCTAACAAATGAGGCTAGGCTATATGGTCCAGTAATTACCTTTTCTTGTTCTTCAGGTGCTAAAAATCCACACTCTATTTTTTGCAGAATACTGAATTCAGCATTTCTGGAAACAAAGAGAAAAAGAAAAATATTAAAAAACATTCAGTATTGCCCCTGAGGACTTCCTAGGCACTCATGAACTTTCTGCTATACAAGCACTTGAGGATACAGCAATGAAAAACTGGTTTTGCTCAACAGATCCACGTTTTAAAAGCCTGCAAGAATTTTTTATCTCTGTGAAGCACATCTCTGTATGGGAAGACAGAACTAGCACATAGCTAGCAATGGTTGGATGAAAAATCAGTGGAAGCTATTGCTGCTAACTATAAAAAAAAAAAAAAAAACAAACCTTAGAGATACAAGTAGTTATCAAACAAATGTGAAGGTACATGAGTATCTTCTTCACCATAAGAGTCACTAATGTGATCTGGAAAAACTACTGTTATACTACAGGATTTACCAGAGATTTTAGAGGTTGCTGCGCCAGAATAACAAATACCTACTTTGAAAAGAATTTAAAATAAATTATTATTGCCAGGACGTGAATTCCTAGTCCTCAGCAGTTACACCTTAAATTTCCTCTGTCTCCTTACATCTTCAGTATTTTCTTCCTACTATAGTATTAGACACTAAATGTAATTGGGAAAACCATAAAATGCATAGATCTAGGTCTACCTCCTGGAAGTGCTGGTTTTCTTAGGATTCATTACACATAAAAAATTGCTCCTCACAACTGGGATTTCTACAGATGGATAGAACTTTGGTGGGAATCAGTTCTGTCTGAGTGAAGCTGGGTGGCACATGACTTTGGGACCATAGACCACCCCAATCAAACATTAAAAAAACAGAATTTAAAAAAAATCAAGGGAAATAGCAATGAGTCCTCCTGCCTGAATTTTGCTCTGAAGATTAATTATAAGCCCAAATTATTTTTTGTAACCTGTAGGGGAGAACACGGGTAATTTCATTTGGAACAAGTGTACTAAAATTAAAAATTATAAAGCCTGATTAAAATAGGATTCAGTGTCAAACAGGATTCAGTGGGGACAATTGGTTCACTTGCTGCACTGGGTCTTTCCCTAGGCATCTCCCAGCCAGGGCTGCTCACAGTTTCCCTGTACTGCTGGGGTCTCACAGCGTTCCTGGACCATCCTATGTCTTAAAGACTTTGCAGAGCCAAAAAGTGGTCCTAGGGCTCTGTTTTCACAGTTCAGCTGATCCATAATGGTCCTACTTTAATCCTTGATGACGAGAAAGGAAAGTTTCACCCCAGCCTCTGTGCACTCCTCGGTACATGCTCCCTTCAGAGTATGAAAAGGAGGCTGAGGCATTGGTCCCCAAACCATAATTCATCTTATTTATGCACTAAAGGAGCAATTACTTGCATTCAGTAACCTTGGAAGTCAGAAGAGTAAATTAAAACTTAAAACAAGGCTTGAGAGTCCAGCACACATGGTGCTTTTTGAGTGAGTTCACTGTAATAGCAAGTATGGATGGTCTGGAAGAAAAAGAGACCTATTCTAGGTTGCCTGTCAGCAGAATTGCCTCTGTACCAGCTATTGTTTCTCATTGTACAAATGAAGAAGTCTCCAGATGTTAGCTGTTTTCAGCTTTGGATTTTGATCAAATATATACAGTTTCAGTAAGAAAAAACACTCTTAAAAGGGCAGAGCAGACCAGGCAACACCTCGTGAGGGCACCCATATACTTTATTTCTCGGAAAAATGCCATTTGTTTAGACTACTCTACCTTTTTCTAAGAAGCTTTAAAAGAATAACTGTGATCTGATGGCAGCAATATAGAGCACAGAAATGGTGGTTTGCCGAGTCTGAAGAAGTTAATGTTTGTTACCCCATTACCTTGCAATGACTTTTTAAATGAAATTAAATAAAGATCTTTGTTTCATTTATGATACCCCAGATTTCACTTCTGCTTGGAGTATAAAGGGCTAGAGATGGCACAACATATAGTGGTTTATGGCTCTTCTGTGCCATTTTAGGATTCAGCATATGCTTTCCTCCCAGCTCACCTTTATTTTATCATAATGTGAGTGTACTGACTGGTAAATCTTTCTTTTTTCTTGCCTTCTCTCCCCAAATGCCAAATGTATAACCTTGAGTTGGCCTCTGCCATATGCTATTTCTATGCAGATTTCAAATATAGTTTGGGGAATTCTTGTTCTTATTAAAATAAGAAGGGAACAATACAGAAATTCCTGTACAGCAAAGATATCGCAAAATATTTACTAGACAGTCAGTGCTCACTGGAAATGGGTGCATTACAGGAACTATAGCCATTTGGTATTAGCCCTAAATGATACAATAAACACACTAAAGAAAGGCCGTTGCTTCTGACTCCTGGGTAATACAGCAGTACAACACCTACCCTGTATACAAGGGAAGATTATTTTCAATTTTTCTACTGATTTCCTCACCACTTGACTAACCTGCTCCTCTCTAAACCCTACAGTACTTCTTCTCATAAAGTATTTATCACTTCTTATCCAGTTCTGCCCCAGTTGTACTGTGCCTGGACAGTCTGGCAAGTAGTTTCAAGTAAGATGCTAACTGAGAAAGGAAATCACCTTCTCTCCCTTGCTCCACCTGGAGTTCTATCTATCTCAGTGTTTACCTCTAAATGGATAACATAGATACTTCAACACAGCTCACCTTTACTAATGTGACTGCTGGAATCCACATGGCTAAGTATTTCAGAACTGTCTTCTATGGTGAGTAATGCATCCACCCAAATAGGACAAGGGTATACTGTTCTGCATCAGCAGATGCCAGAAGGGCAATTAATCTGCAAATTGGTGTCATTTTGCACCTCCATCCCAAAAAGGAAGCTGTTATTAGGGAGTGCAACAATAAACACTGTCTGTTGAGCAACAGCAAGGCCTGAGAGGAGTATCCAATAAGATGGGACAGCTCACCCTTAAGCAACTGTCTCCATCTCAAAAAAGTCAAGCAGTCGAACTTCAGTTGTTAATAATCATGGCAGAGGGATTAAAAAAAACCACCACAAAGTTTTAAGCAGGAGGCTTGTGAAAAAGCCTTGTTTGCATCAAGCACACAGTTTCTGGTTATGCTCAAGTAGAGGAGTGAGCACCCAGCATTCTGCTTTTGGAGATGAAAACCCATACAGAGCAGCATCACTCCTGGGTGCTAGCATCTCTGCATCAGCCCTATGAAACCAAATCAGCAACTTTCACCTATGGTGACTTAATTAACATGCACCTTACATGTATCTCCAAATCCTGCACATTACCATCCTCAATTACCAGGCTCCTTTGATGAAAGTTATTAAAGCTAATAATTATAATGTAGAGATGCTCCTAGAGGTTTCGGCTAGGCTCAGCCTTCATTGCTCATGGAACACAATACAAAGAATTCTCTCTGCCAAAGAACTCCAAGACAAGGCAAGCAAGGAACAGCAGAAGGAAAGGCACAGAGACAAAAAAATAGTTACTCAAGGTCAAACAGCATTCCACTGATGGAGCTATAACAAAATCCAGCTCCTCTGTGGAGAACTCATGAGGCCATGCTGGTTCTCCATTACTAAGCTGATCAACTGATACACTTTATTTATCAAGTGTCAAAAGCAAATTAAGTAGTTCATAGTGTTACTTGCTGTTCTATAGTTGATCGTGTGTTTCAGTGGTGGCTCTCCAAGCAAAGCTAACCATGACAGCAAAAACGTTACTTTCCCTTCACCTTCCAAGGAAACACTTCCTATACTTTTGCATGCACATTACTGACAAATCAATTTTTTTATTCTTCCATCAATGCTTTCAACAAAGAGTGATTGCTCAAGTGCCCTTCTCCACCTTTCATTTCCAATTTTTTAAGGAATGGTCAATCTCGATATGCATAATTAGAATTGCAAATGGATTGTTTTATCTTGTACTCTTCCATTTTAATGGGATTATATATGGTCAAATCCCTACAGTAACATTTAAAGTCAAAACCTCCTGTGACATTCATACGTGGTTTAGATACTTAAAAATATTTATATGCAACTAGCGATATTACAAAAGGTTAGATTTCAAACTACCAGGCCCAGTTATGACACCATAAATCTGACATAGTTTTCACTGATTACTAGTAAAATCTTTCCAAGGCAGTACAATCAGAATTTAATAAATTCCTGCCATACAGTTCATCAGCAAGAGAGTGCTTCTGTTGTGCTTTGTACAGGAAAAGAACAAAGCGTGAGTGTGCAAGGTGAATGAAGCTTTTAGTCTTTGCAAACAACTTCAACGCATAAAATATTAAAAGTAATGCTAAACTAATCTCTGGCAAGAACCGCAGGCAATTCACTGCAACTCTTACTACGAATGTCTTTGGTTTACCATTTAAAAAACATTAGAGTCTACCATTATGATTGTGTATCACAGAGCTGGGCATTAACCTCTGTAATTTTCCAACATGGTATGCTGCAGTAACACAAATTAGTTATCTAAAAACAAAACAAAACAAAACCCAATCCCTTAAAAAGACACATTATTTAAAGAGAGCAGACAGCAAAGCTCCTCACTCCTTCCTGCCAAAGACAGCAGGAGAAAGTCCAGTCCTCTTTTCCTCAAAGCAAATGGTAAAGTCCCATTAATTTCCCCTGGAACCGACAGATCTGCAGCATCTGGGAAAGGATTCAACCTAAATACATTGCAGACATAACAGATGAATGATCTGGAGGAGAGGGGTCGCCTGCTCCCATTTTAACACTTCTGTGTAACAGGAACAGAGCAGGTCATTTCTGTACGCTTGAAAATGCTTTGTGGGCTTTCAGCAGGATTTTCCCTTCAGCATTTTTTGCCTTCTGTTTCCATTTTCTTTTTGTTCATATGTCTAATGGCTTTCGGATCTGTGGAGTGTACAGAAAGCTTAAAGCCTACCCTTGATACTTCGTGTTGTAGGGCCCACATGGATGAAATTTTGTTATCCTACAATTAATAAGAAAACATTTACATTTCATTGTTCTGGAACAAACATACTCTTTCCACTAAGGAAACAAATGGCAAGCTAAATTTCCATCTACACATTATAAGGAAGTTTTCATAGAAAGAAAGAAATCTTTTCTAGGTACAGAAAAGCAATCATAATAAAATGCTCATCATGTTTGCAAATTACTCTAATTTCCAAGATGAAATTTTTCCACTCATAAATATATCTAGCAACTAAACCAGAAAGATTAATTTGGTTTTGTAACAGTTTACAAATTTTTTTTTTTTCTCAGTATGATGAGAAAGAGACTTTTAAAAAGATGCAAAAAAGAGGGAGGATAAAAAAAGAAAGAGGCCCTAGCCCAGTGCTAAGCCAGCAACACTCACCTAAGGTGTGTTGCAGTCATGTTTCTGCTCTGCATCATGCAGAACACGCACTTAAACCTCGCTACTTCCCCTATGAGGCCACTGGGATGTTGCTCCCCTTCCTATATAACTACCTGGCTCCCTTCTCTCATTTTCCACTTCTAACATATCAAACAGAACCTCTGAAACTCCAACTAAACCCATACACTGTGAAATATATTGAGTCTAAGGAGAAAAAGGTCAGCTTCAACTGGCTCTAGCTCCCAGCTTGCTTAGGTTAAGCAAGACATTTTGTTCCTCTCTTTGGAGCAGAAAGCAGCCATTATTTCAAGCTGGCATTCCAGGGATTTTTTTCAAGGAGTATACCGGTCCCAAGTGGTTTTAGAAGCAAGAAACCACGCAGCTATGTAACGCCCAGGCCCTGGTATTGGAAGACTCAGAGGGTTCCCTGCAACAGCAAGGCATTTAATGTGAAAGGAGAAGGGAGCCTGGAGTCCTGCCAAATGTCATGCTGGTTACATGTGCCACAGCAGGATTTCTTCAAGTAGGGGCTATTACACTGGCACACCGCTGACCAACGTCTTCTGTTTCATGTAAATTCTCTCAAAGACCTTAGGAGATAAAACTGATTAATCCTAATTAAAATTAAAATCAAGGAAATGACACAGTCTGTTGAACCTACTTGATGAATCAAAAGCCTCCCTTATTTCTATGTTAATTGTCTTTTTACAAATGTGCAGCACTGTCATACACACAGAACAATGTTTTTCTATTTTTCTTCACTTGGAACATCACAGGCCAGACATTAGAAAGCACCCAGAGATCCCTCCTGCATTACAGGGCCCCTGCAGAAATGCCTAAATGGATGCTGAGTCCTTTCTCAGACTTCTCATGTCTTTAATAAAAAAATCACAGCCTGCAGCAATGCGACAGCCCAGACACTGCAGCTAGGGAGGACCAGCACTAGGCAGCACACAGCACCTCCTAAGCATGCTGAATGGTATAAGATGCCCCTTAGTATAGGGCAGGGAATACACAAATAGTTAAATTCAACCAACATAAGCCCACCAATTCCCTGCTCCCAGTTCACAAGAGTCTGATAACACATTGATGAAATATCATTGAGTTTTGTATCAAAAGGCTACTTGCGCATAACACTGTAACACAGTAAGGACATTTGGGAAAGCAATCAACCTCCAAAAACATTCTTGAAGTGCAGAAATGCAGAAAAGACCCTTTCAAGGACATTCAAATTAGGATGTGAGTGATTTTAAGATGAATGAACCAGTACACAGCTAACATCACCTAATTAAGAGGTGGGATGCATTTGGCACAGGAACGTCTCTTTCTTTACGTATACATATGCAACACACTAAAAGGATCGGCCCTCAATTTTTATCCAGTCAAAATAGTACGTTACCTATAGTTGGGGGTGGGGGCAAAGCTAACCTAAGATAAGTAGTAAAGACACACTGGACAAAATCCAGAATCGGCTGCATTACTTGCTTAGACACCATTTATTGTGGTTACATTTTATTATACAGTAGTAAAAAATTACAAGGCAACATCCTGTGTTATTTCCCACTGGGGTAAATGATACAGATGTACTATTAAATCTCAAAACCAGCACCAGTCTGCCAGGCTACATTCCATTTGTGTCTTTATAATGTGTCAATAGGCTGACATTTATACCTTCTGATGGTAAAGCTATTCATGTTATAGACATTTAAATGTGCCATAAAATGCGTAGCACTACACTACACAACCCTAGAGGTCTTCCAGTCTTTACCAAAACAAGACACACAAAGCAAAAATCCCACCAGACACCAGCATCCAATCCTAGGACACATTGGCTCTATTTTTTACATGCTAAGTCAATATTATGAGTGCTTTTCAAAATATCCTTATAAAAGAGGGTTAACACAACCTTTCTCCTGTGCATACATTCAACCCATAGTTAGGTTTAAGTTTAAAACCTAAATCACAGTCTTCATAATGTGTTCGGTGACGGGTTAGCCTAAACCTCAAGCTGAACTGCAGGCCACAAGACAGCCCTATTCTGATAATTGCAACTAAAAACAGGACTTGCAAGATGCCTACCCCAGTTCTGCAACTAGTGTCAACCAGAGCTGGGGAGGCACTTATGAAGGTCCACAACAGTTTGCAGCCCAAGGGCATCCTGAACCATGTAAACATACTGTCAAAGGAATGGTCCTACAGGGATCTCACTGAACTTCATGGAGACCAGCTAGGGATGGTCACTGCAACTCACAGACTACATGTGAACTAAGACATGATCTCAACATAGTCACTGGCATCAAGGGTTTGAGGGGCATCAAGTCCAATAACGCTGTGTTAAGATGAGCTTTCTCTTCTTAGACCTCATCAGTTCCCTTGAAAAGGCCAACCTCGCAAGAAATCAAGACAAAATACTCACAAACGTGCTATTAAATGGCCTGCTTTTCTGAAATGTCAAGACAAAGACATGGAAACTAGCACAAAAATAATTATCTTAGCCTCATCAATGGTCTTCCCTTAATGCCATCCCCCAAATTTTGTGAAATGAAGTAAATTGCTCTTAAAAATGCAGGGAGGAGAATCAGACTGGGGGACACAGAAATTCAACTTTGGTGCTAGCTGGTCACAGTTAAAAAGTCCATCCATGTTCTGACTACAGGGGTAGTGTGAGCCAGAAGTAGACTGGGGTCACTGGAAGTGGTGACTGGGGATTCGTAAACAGCAAAGTCTAAAACCAAGGAAGTCCCAAGGCTGTTGTTGAGACACTTCTTGCACATATCAAGTTCCTTAGTAATATAAAAAATAAGCAGATAAAAGCAAAGGAGGAGTTCAAAATTATACAGCTTGGGAGGGCATGCTGAAAGGAAAGCTACATGCTCCAGTTACTATCCACTAAGCAACTGGCATGTGAGGATAAGGAAAAGTTGCAAACATGCCAAGTCAGTGGTCTTCTGCAGGGATCATATCTTGAAACTGTTATGATTGAAATAAGGGCCACCGATACTTCAGGGACTTGCTTAAAAAAAAGTCCTTAAAAGAAAATTACCAAAGAAAACAAGTTTGTGTTTTTCTTCCAAAAACAATGTCAGAACATAATGCATTAGAAATGCAACTGCATCAGGAATGGCACTAGGACTGCCCATGCTTAAGCTGCAGGCCGGCAAATGCCAGGCTGAGACATTTCATTACAGTGCTTGCAATCAAAGTAAGATAGAAAGTGTCTGCTTCTCCACTCTGACAAGTTTTTAATTGCATCTAGAAATTACCTCCTAATTTAAATTTTATTCTGAGATTGTGTCTAATAGAGGCAGCTCAAGATGAGTTTGTCACACTTTAAAATAATTATTATTAATGTGACACTAACATCCTTCACTAGAGTTTACGCTACCTAAAGTGTCTTTCAAAAAATGTCCTTATCGTTAAACTTAGCACTCAATGTGACTGAAATGCATAATTATCTTGACCTTTTAATTCCAAGTGGCTCACCAGTCACGGTTCCTCCTTCATAAGGAAGCCCATATTTTTTTCTATTTCGGCGATATTAGTAAATATCTTTAGAACTGCAGAGGAATACCTTCCCATTTTAGAGCATGAGTAACACACATACACAACCTTAGATTATATTCATATACAATGCAAGACTAAAAGTTATGAACAGGCTGCACTGTCTTAAGGCAACGCAATCTGATCTATAAGTCCCAGGATGACCAGATTTTTATTAGCGCCTTCCATGACTTTTACATGAGCTTCTTCAAGCTCATTTTGTGAACTTTGGAACCTGTTAAGGAGAATATCCTACAGTCCTGATGCACCGAAGGATCTCCAACATCGGTGGCACTGGCAAAGCATGGGCTTTGGAAATCCTGTGCTGACAGGATATGAAGTCACCAAGGAAGCAGGGGGTCTTTATATAGATACACTCATGAGTTCAACTATCCAATAATCTGCTATCCAAATTCAGGGAGAATCCCTCTGGAGAAAGACAAAAATGCAAAAACAAGGGGGTTAAAAAGCCTCCTGCACCCTCTAACGCATGTAATAAAACTATCCCAAAAGAAGAGGCTCCAAGGAAAATGCACAGTCATGCCCTGCCTGAATTTTCTCTTGCTTTCTGAAGAGGCAAAGCATCCCACAAGATTTAAAGATCTGCAAATGCAGCTAATCCAGACACTAAAGAAATATGTAAATAATTCTGGAAAAAAAAAAAAAAGAAAGAAAAACGAGAAAAATTAAATGCAGCATGAAAAAACCTGTGAGAGGAAAAGTCTTACCAGTGCCTACCTATACAGTCAGTATGCAGGTGTACAATATCTTTTTCCTGAGAAGTGAAATACATATAAAGACAGCATATAAAGACATATCTAGCAACAGCTATTTTGGAACTGACTTCAACCATCTTTGGTTTATTACCCCAGATAGCATGATGTCATCAGAAGACTTTCAACATTTTTTAAGACTTTTTCCAGTTATTCTTAAATTATTAGGTGTGAATATGTGCATGTGTGTGGTATTTCTTTATTTCTGCAACCAAGTGATAAACTGCAGTGCCACAAGATAAACTGCATTCAGTTTACACATTTGACCTCCCCACTTGAACTCTGCCTGCTAATCCATTTCAGCTGCAGCTATTTCTAATATGCCATACTTCCAAACAGCTTTCAAACAGCTGTAGGGGCTTTTTTTTGTGTGCATTTTAACATGGATTTCACATTAAAAATATTTTCTTCTTTGCACCAGAAAGCGGAACAGATTACAAACAGAAGGACTCTGGCTCCTAGCAGCTCCAGGACTGAGTATTCGACATGTCCCAAGCCAAAAGTGAGCGAGTACTGCTTTAGGTATGAAGCAAACTTTTCTGATGTGCGGCACTTGCACCTCTAATGGTGTTCTGAAAAGCATCTGTCACACACATGCAATCCCATTAAAATCTTCAGGAGCTTTCCTCCTCCATCACTCTGCAAGAGTTTTAATGAAAGTATAGACACTCCAGCCTGTCCTTCACATGTGTCACCCCATCTCAAGCAGGTGAAGCATCACCCCATCAAAGAGGTCTCTTCATAGGTACATAATTAAAACAGGTGCTGTGCCACTGCCTGCTCAAATCCAGCCAATTTGTATAATCCTCCATCTTCAGTAAAAGTTCTGGAAATAATAATAAATGTCTCAACTAGTGTATTGTGGTATAAAAAGGGTAACCAAGAATCAAATCAATTCTGTTTTTTCCTTTCTGGACAGATATATGTGTTTTAATTGTTGTTGATGTTAGCTTCCCAGAGGCAGCACATAGCTTTCACTAACACGCATTTTCTCTGTGTGTTTGAGAAGGTCACTGCTTTTCATCAGCTTTTTATTTTTTCTTTTTAAATTTTCTTGCTTAGTTTCACCCTAAGTTTTTTAAAAGACAAAGTTTTGTTTGCAGTTAGCCAACATAAGCAAATCATCTCTCAACTACTCACCATAATTTTTCACAGAAAGGACAAGAATAAGTGTTTTAATAACTTGCTTAAATATCCATGACAGAAGTGTTCTTCTGTTGCAAAGCTGATGCTTGCATTTGACACACTTGATCAAAGAGCAAAAACACCGTTTTTCTCAGCTTCTTCATGAATGTCAGGCAAGATGGATGCTCCTGGTAGCACTGCTTTTGCATTCAGTTGACAGGTACATTTCCTGAGTATTGCAAAGCATCCAACTGCCCACTTTAAGTATTTGCTAATTGCATATATGCTTTAAAATATCAGGATTCACTGGTGCATACTGCCACAACCATACTTTATATAGGGCTTAAACCTTCGTATTACTGCTGCAGAAGGAAAATAAGCCAAGCCCCTTCTCAGCTTCAAATATTTGAACAGTCTCAGCAGCATTCAAAAAACTAATGTGGATGAAAATTAAGGATGTGGTGAAGAGCCCTGCTAGACTGGGATTTTGCTGCATTTTTCCAAAAGAAGTTTTATGGCATTGGGTATGTAAACATGACTGGTTTATGCAGCTAGACCTGCATTTGCTACAAGCTCTGCAATCAAATATTCATCCTATTTTGCAATGTCATCAGTAGTCTGTCACAAGCAAAGGCAAATTAAAAATGCAGAAAAGTATTCCAGGTAAGCATATTTTTTTTTAAAGAAGTACATATTTAAGCTACAGAGATACACCGAATGCAATGGCTGTGAGAAAAACTTATTGCAGGAAGTGGCAGAGCTCTTGTAGTGGTCCCATGATGACAAATGCATCAACCCCCAGGGTGACAATTCTGTATCGCCTCTAAGCTCACATTATAGATACTTTAAATTGCTAGAAAACTGTACTCATTTGGAGCTAATACTTAGAATTTTACTATCTTCTGGGTGTATTGGCTTTGGCTGACACGTTTTCCATGAGTCAAAAAAATTATTAGTCACTTCTGAATTAAAAACAAACAAAAGCATTAAGAAAAAGTGCCTTTTTTTTTCAGATGTTCCTTTAAAGAAGTTTAGCACAAGAAGGTCTCAATAAATACCAGCTTTATTCACAGTTGGCTTGGTTTTCAATATAAGAGAGGAATCATGAGCATTGCTCAGGCTTTCCTTAAAAAAGAAGAGGAGATTTTACTAATGGTTTGATCTGATACAAAGAAGACAGACCTCTAGTAATTACAACAAAAAAAAAATGTTAGAAATTCTCCTTTGTTATGCATGAATTGTTACAGAGGTCATTTGGCCAAAAAAGCATCAGCTGCTGAACATCACAGCGAAATCTCTATCCCTATTCATGCTGGGGCTTTTTCATTGATATGTAGAAGTATAAACAGAGAAATAGTGATCAAAACATTCTAACAGAGTAAGAATATTTGTTGAAAGGCATCAACCATATGACAAAGGAAGGCTGTAATCGTTTAAACAGTTTGAAAACAAAAACAAAAGCAGAAATAAAACCAAAACCAATGCTAGCCATTTATCAGAATACTGAGAGGTGGTGTGTTTTTATCTAGTATAAGTTTAACCAGTAAAAACCCCAAACAGAAATATGTAGCAATGTTTGTAGACTTAGGACTGGGAAACACCCTTCTCTGGACTAACTGGAATAGCTGGAGAAACACTAATGACCTAAAAAAATAAGAATGGGAAAATGCATCACAGTTCCCAGACGCCAAATGCTGCTCCATGCCAGACACCTGGAGGAGCCTGTGACAGCTGAAGCAAGAACCACCTTGAAAGACAATCTTTATGCATACCTGACCAGCATCACAAGTCATGTCCAACATCCTCAAATTGTAATTTATTACATATTTGCCAGCTGGGATCTCCTATAACTTATCAAAGATTTTCACATCTATTCCCACGTCTGGAACAAGTGATTCAAGTAAGCATCACATTAGGGCAATAAAAATTGCAGCAACTGTCCTGAACTAGGATACCAGCAATATGTGATAGCTAATGCATATTTCTCATGTTCATTCTGAAACACTGTAAGAGGTCCTGCTGCCCTTGGTGCTACACAAATCCTAAGCAGTGCGTAGATCCAGGTGAGAAACGTGAGAAGCTGCTTGCAGAGGCCCTTTGCTCAGTGCCAGCAACACAAGGACTTCTTTTTAACTGTCTTCACAACCTCTAGATTATATCTCTATTATTCACATAGCACAAGCAGAGAGAGCATGGCAAGAAATTTGGGCTTGCAGTGATAAACAAAACGTGCACAAACAGAGCTGCCAGGAAGGTGCATTTTTGCTGAGCAGTGTCAGAGAAATAAATTACAAAGAACTGTAACTGCTGCCTATTAAGAGACAGATTTATATGATAGCTAAAGCTTTCATAGTTTATGAAACAACGCCTAATAAAATGGCACAGCTGTGATTTAGTAAGGTGTTTAAATTCATCATTGCATATATTTTGTATTTCAGACTGGTCTTTACTACCAAGTCACATATTGTCTTTGCCTGATATATGCGTCCTTTTTTGCATATGTAATGAGCTTATCAGCTTCCAGCCAAAAAGAAAATTTTAAAGCTATCTTCTAAGGTTTGCACTTAAATATGCCAGATGACTAGTTCACTGTACTAATATACACAGTGAATTCAACAAGGTGAAAAACGTTAAAGGCTGATAATTGGTGCAGCCGAGTAGGGAGATGAAGATCACAAAGAAATTAAACTGAGAGGGACTGTCTCACCCAGCAAGGCTTACTGGGAGTAGACAACCACCCCAACCCACCCCACCCAAAAAAAAAAAAAAAAAAAAAATTAAAAAAAGAACTCCTTTTATATTTTTATCATTTGCTAGGATCATATAGGTGATTGCACATGAGACCTTGGCTCAGGCAGGCAGCATCCTCATTGCTGCGAACACACATCTGGGCTCCTACAGTGCAGAAAACCCCCAGAAACAAGGCTGAGGTTCCCAAGCCAAACCTAAAGCCAACTGTCTTCAGACAACTGGATAAAGCAACCTCATCCTCTAGTATGCCAAGGCTCTCAAACCAGCTTTCAACATCTGCAGGGGACCATTGGAGACTTACAGTGTCTGAGATTCAGGAGGCTGCATTTTAAAGTCTAACTTTGGGTATCATTCCCCTGAATCCTGACCCAGATTCTCCCATTTCCAGGCTGGAAGGGACTGATGGCTCACCTGCTTTGGGTTCTGTGTAATACCATCCATAGTATTTCAGCTTGCTGCTCCTACCATACTGAGTGCAGTCTTGCTGGTCAGTCTGTGCCCTGCTCCAGAAAGTGGAAAACTAGAGGTAACTCCTGTTGCAAACAAAACTTTGAAGGTTCGGGCAAGAATCACACCTAACTCTGGTTACCCTTCTAGGTCTCATCATACACATATTTTACTGTAGCTACAAAAGAAAAGGAATTTGCACTATTTGGTGCTGTAGTCATACCACAGAATTGGGTATTAAGGCAGTCAGTTGAATACTTCAAGATTTCTTTATTAATGGAATCTGTCCCCACATTTTTCAAGAATATTTAAATACAGAAAAACACTGCAAAAACTGTCCAGTTGCGACATTTCAAAAACAAAGCCCAAACCAAATCTCTATTGGATTTAATTCCTGCTGAAATTCAAGTAAACATTAGGACAGCATTTATCATTTTCAGAGAACTGTGTAAAACTAATGTGTGATTTGTGGTTCTGCTCTGCACATCTGCAGTCCCCTACTTCCCAAGTGTTCACATACTTCAGCCTGACTTGAGTGTTGCACCCAAGGTTTGCTGAGAGCCGTCCACCATCTGAGCAGTGACAAACCATAAGCTTTTCAGAACAGTGACAGCATGACAGCTCTGGACACTATGCAGTAAGATCCCATTTTGAGTTATTTCTGTGTTTCACAGAAGTTTCCAACTCGGAGTCAATTCACAGTCGAGATTTAAATAACACAGCTCATAAAATACTATTCAACTTACTTAACTAGGGGAAAAAAAAAAAAAGAGCCAACCAGGGAAAAAAGCAGAAAAGGGAAGGAAAGAAAGGAGAGAAGGAAAGGAAGGGCAAATAAACTAAAAGGTTTTACAAATAAGATCTCCTGGAATGTTTTTGTAGCTCCTCTTTTTTCCCCAAAATAACAGAGGACTCACTATGCTTATCCTCAAAGATGCTTACAAATCAGCTCTCTTTTCGTTATAGCCTTTGCAGAGTAAATAATCTCAATTGTCTTGCACGTTGCTGACTACATCGACAGGAAAACAGCAAGGGATATATCACAGAAAGCAGCTGGTATATCTGTCATCATTAGGGATGAATGAAATTCAGTGGCTACATTATAAGGGAAAAGGATCTAGTATCGCTGTAACACAGGAAACAGCTTCTGATATTTGGGCAATTATTTCCCTTTCCTATGTAGCACTTAAGTCTGTGTCCAAATGGGTACCCAATCCAGTTGCTTAAGATGGGAAATTGGATCACAAAATCCACAGCTATTTACCCTAGAAAAGTCACATGTATTTGCATGAACATTGTCATGCCAAAGGACACACCTGCCTTTCTGAAAGCTGCAGTGCTGCTGGTGTTTCCTGCAGGACTTGAATTAGGGACTGGAGGGGATGGCAGGTGAGGCACACACCCGTGTTTCTAGAAAAAGATTGAAAGAAAAAAATAATCAAACCATGAGAGAAATTGATAGCCTTGTACTGCAATCAGAATCAAACAGCTCTGAAGTTGTCTTTGGAATATTTGTTAAGCAGTAGACTTCAACAGTAAGGAAAGCCTGAATGTGCTGCAAGGCCTCCAAGTGTCTGAGGGCAATCAAGATGTTTGGCATTTTCGACAGCAGGCAGAAAACCTTCTGAGCAATGCCCTGTGCTCACCATGACTCTTTGCAAACATCAACCCTCAGAGAGGAGCAAAGGCACAAACATCTTTCTAGGAATTCCAAATGTCAAACAAGCAATTGTGAGCGTGAGGAGTAATGGGTGTGCTCAGTGCTACTCCTGCAGCTATATTCCTTCTGGCTAATGCAGTGTGGTTTCCCCTTCTTTCTTAGGAATAGAAGATGAAGGCAGCCTACTTGGCTGAAAGCTCAAAAGGGAAGACAAAATTCTTAGGATTGATCTGCAGTTATCACACAGCAACACTCTTTTTTCTCCCATTTCCTCTTCTGACCTGCACCATATATTGTGCATTCTCATCTGCCAAAGTTTCTCAGAACCCTCTGAAGTCAAGAGCAGAGGTTCTCACTCATTGCCATGAAACTGAAGTCTAAGATGGGAGTCTACAGCTATCAGTCAGTACTTTTCCTGATAGAAAAACTAAAGAAAACCCAGAATATATGTATACACAAGCAATGGAAAGAAAAATGCAATCTTCTACAAGAAACGGAGAATAACATTTTGCTTCACAAGGACTTGATGACAGGATGCCTGTAAGGCAAGGTACAAACATAAGCAACAAACAAATCAACACTATAGATCTCCATTGTGCTGAAGTCTTCTTCTAATAAAGCTTTAAAACATAATGCCTTCCTGCAATCTGACCAATAAACCACTCTTTAAGAGAGGATAATAATGTTCTTCTGCACTGATAGTCTCCTTCCTGTCAGAGGGAAGGCTAGCAGAGAAGCAACACTTGGTAGTGGGTTCTAGCACCACAACAGGTCACCTTCTAGCAGGGTGCTACGAGCCCTCCATAGGTATCAAGACCTTTTAGTCTCCTAGACTGGAGAAGAGAGGATGCTTCACTTCTATAAACACTGCTCTTGGATAGTATTTCTCAGGCTGAGGCACCTGCACACTTGCTCTTGGTCAGCAAGCTGCTCTTGGCTCAGCTTTAGCTTCTCACTTCTCATTGCCAAATGGCAGAGGCAAAACTAAGAATACATTGACCATTTCCCCATACCACAGCTTCCTAGGACGTTGCACCACTCTGAAAAGAAGCAGTTGGCACAAGGCACAGATTAATGGAAAGTGAGGCTTATGTATCAGACGTGTATCCATGGTGGCACTTTCAGTAAAAGGACAATTAGCTTATCATCTGTTTCCCTTGCTTAAGGGCAGAAATATGCTACACTGCATGACAAGTCCAAGGGGGTGGCTTTGATAGCTACATTATGCCTAAGCCTGGAAATGCAGCAATACAAGGAATACATATTCAAGAGGAAAGACTGAGTTTTTTAGGAGTGTTCCTCTCCTTTCTACCTCCTCTACAATGACAAAAAAAATCTCCATAAATACCATTAAGGCAGAAAAAAGAAAAAACAAAAGGACCTTGAACCAGAGGCTTCTTTCCAAAGTCCACAGAAACTTTTTATTCCTTTTAGCTATTTCATTTCCTGGGCAGGAAGCATATACTGGAACAGGGAGGGAGTGGCGTTGTACTCCTCTGCAGGGAGATCGGACCAGGTTGGATGGGACTTTAAGTAACCTGGCCTAGTAGGTGTCCCTGCCCATGGCAAGTGGGTTGGAAACACATGAGCTTCAATATCCCTTCCAACCCAAACCATTCTGTGATTCTAGGATTCAATTTTTGAATCCTGCAGGCAGCATTTCCTGAAGACTGATGGCTGAATTCCTGAGGCAAGGAACCTCACAAGGGACTCTGCTGCAGGAAAATGAACTCGGCTGCACAAAGAAATAGCATATTCAGCATAATACTGTGGGGCTAGGAAGCATGCAGCGCCCAGAAGGCAGATATAGCAGTACCTAGAGACGTGACAACAGGCAAGTGCTAGGAGATACTGAGCGCTCAGCAATACTTCAGTGGAAAGCTACCAGTTTGTCTGCTTCAGTCCCCAGGAAGGGGAAATAATTCTTGTCTTCAACTTTCTCAAACTGGACACTGCACACTGGCTATTTCTCATGCTGCCAGATCCCTTTCCTTCTTCCTTCCTGTCCCTTTGCATCACTCACATGTGCTCAATGCACACACTTCAAGATCTTTTTGTCTTTCTGTGAAGACCTGAGCTGTCCCGAGGAAGAAGACACTGTCAGCACTCATGCCTTCCCAGTCGCCAACAGCATCCTTGTCTGGTTTGGGCTGCCCCATTGAACAGAAGGGAATCTGAGAAGCTGAAGTGTGAGTCGAACTTCCAGAAAGATAAATATTGTCAGAAAGCTGAAATGAGAACCCAGGATCTCCACTGCAGAAGTTTAATGCACATAAAACCACAATTGAAGTCAAGGGAGTATAAATACTATTGAACAAACAGTACAACACACTCTCACTATGTAGGCAAGCCTAACCCCAAAACTTCAGCCAGCAGGGAGAGTTCTCCAACCTTGACTTCCCAATTTGCAGAGCCGCCCAAGTAAATAGATCAGACAGGTATTTTGCAATGGTAAGAAGAAAATATATTAATCATTGCTTCTGGAGCACAGCGATACGTCTGCAACAAACAGCACAAAGGAGTCAAAAGGACATTAATAACAATCATCTTCAGCATTTCAATATTTTGCAGGAAATAAAATATGAGGCCAGCAGCTGAGAGAATATAGAATGCTATGAAGCTGCTCACTGAACATCTGTTGTCCCTCTGCAGACTGGTGGGATAGAGTTCAGGAGGTGAGGTTACATGGCAGTGCACAAGTACTAAGGGACAGGGTTGAGATGTCCAAAGCACACTGATTTCAGCCTTTCTTAAACTTGTTGAGCATTTGGCTTTCAAGAAGCATTTCAGAGAGCATTTATCCTCTGCTACCAAGCAGGTTAACCTTACTGAGAGGGAATGGCTTCAACGGAAGGGGAGCCCTGGTGTCTCCTCTCTGCAAGCATTTATACAGACAGGAATCTGTTTGAATCCTCTTATTGCCTGTTACAGAAAGACACAGGTTTGCACTTAACCCCTTACGCTATTTGGAAATACTGCAAACAGAAGTTGGAGTGCAGTACTGATGTACAACTCAAAATCCTAATGTCTTCAAAGTAGTAACTTCCACGGGGGAGAAAGACGCTACAGGTGGCCCCATCCCATGAAAAGCAGAAAGAAAACATGAAACTTCACTCCTTTACTCTAGGTCAGACCCCTAAACCAGGCTCTGGGTGACTGCTCCTGCATCACCACTACTACTAGCAGGGGCATGTGGTGTTACCCAGAGCGAGCTTGTAAAATACAGCCACTGGCAAAGCCAGCAGATCACTTTTCAAAGCTCAAACAGTGTCTCAGAGGTGTCTGCTTATTTCTTGCTCTCTTGTAACTGTGCCAAGGAGGGTGCAGTGAATGTCAGCTACATGATATCACTGCAAGCTAAGGACCTTGTTGTAAATAGTTTAGTCAAATTTCCTAGCTGATACACACACACACATATATATACACACATATATGTATGCATGTACATACAGAATATGTATAGATATGGCATGAAATGTACTTAGGACTAGGACACATACTTACACAACAAGGAGGCATTGCTGACTTGGTAGGTAACATCCCTCAAAATTAAATCAAAAGATTTTGATATCCTTCTGCCAAGTCTGCAACTTGACTTGGATATTTTCAAACCACTGATAAAATGGCTTGTTTTGTTTGTTTGGGGTGGGGAAAGGCAGAGACAAAAAACAAAGACACAAACAGCAAATCTGTGAAGAACAGAGAGGAAATGCAAGGTGAGCAATGTAAAACCAGATACACTTGCAACCCTCCCAGTCCATATGAAGTTGCTACTTATAACAGCTGGTTAGGGGTAAAAAAAAAAAAAAAAAAAAAAAAAAAAAGAAAAGAAAAAAATAGGCTATTGGGTCATTTTTAGGATAAAGGATGGCCCTTTAACTATAAATCCTCTTTCCACCACCAGTCATTTCACTTGAAGATTGCAAGGAGTGCACTAAAGAGAAACACAGCCTTTCACCATTCACTCAAAATTATGCTTGTTTGCTTGTTAAATGGATTATTTTCAAGGGCTGAAATAAATGCATAGACTGCCTAAAGGTTTACAGTTAATTTCTTTGCCATCTTGTCGCATTTAAGGCCAGAAAAAAATGAAGGGGATTTTTTCCTACTTTTTTTTTTTGGGTACAACTCTACTCTGACAATCTGACAGCATGTTGTACTGCCTCAGGCAAGGATATACTGTAGTAGGTTAGGAGAAATAAACTGCACAGTAACATCTTACAACCATCTAGCGTCAGTTTTCTTATTCAGAACTTAATGAAAAGAAGATACTGTGAAAATTGAGATCAGAACAATGAAGCTGATCTGCTACAGAACAAGATTGCAGACAACTTTCCATCAAGAGCTCTCTACCTTTTTTCCTACAGGATTTCCAATAGGTCTGGGGGAGGTCTGGCTGCCTCACCTCCTCGCCCAAGGAGAATGGATAAACTCTGAAACACGTAACGACTCAATAAGAAGCCTTCTTAATGCAGCTGGTGGGATGCATTGACATGAGACAATGCTTCAGATGGCACTCAGTTATCCAAAGGAGAGGTGGCATCACTGAAGATTGTAAGCATCATGGTATGCAATGTTTGACCACATGTAGGTTCTTCATAGGCTTCAGAAATAACAAGCCAGCCAAGGTGAAGAGTATCAGCAAGGATGCACTGAGAACGTTGGCTTTTCAGTGCAGAGTCACATTCAACCTGTCTCAGCACACAATCTGCAAACTGAACATGCATATAGCATCTTGCTTTTTTTTCCTGCACTTACAAAACCTTCTCTGCTTCTGTCCTTTAAATCCTGCAATTGCTTCCGGCAGCCAAAAAGTGAAGATACACTAGGATCAGAAAAGTTGAGCCTCCAAAATTTTGATAGGGATATCAGAGTAAGACTCAAAACATACAAATCATTGCTGAAGGATATTTTGACCTGAATAGCCATGCATTTTCTCACACATTTATAATCATTCCAACAAGAGGGGGAAGAAAAATGAAAGCATGAATCGGAACCATTTAAAGAAATTCAGGTGATTTTTCATTACTGGAATTACCTTGATCACTGATGACAAAGATGTTATTGGTTCCAGAAGGTAGAATCAGAATATCTACTTCAAGAAAAAAAAAAGAAGGTGTGTGCTAAAGCACCATTCTAGATTTGAGCCATAAAAACTTTGAATCAAGTAAGCTCACAGGATCATACAGTTATGCCCTTTACAGGCAAACAACAGGGATTTTCAAACTATTTCCAAGAGGTTAAAGAAAAAGCCATTGTGATTCGAAATGGGGAGTGGGGGACACACACCAGATTTGCTTGATGTTTGGAGAACATCATGTGTTTACAACACTGCCCTCCATCCCCGACAAGCACACAAATTAGCATTGAACAGTTGGGGAAGGAAAAGTTGCCAGTGAAAGTCAAACACAGAGATGCACAGAGTTGGTTTGGTTTTCTTTTTTTTTTTTTTCTCCTCTCCTCTTTTTTCTTCTCTGTTAATTTGAGAAAGAAAGGATTCATCTTTTAGACCCTGGGATTAAACAGCTGAGTCCAAGCTCCTCATTATCAGAAAAGCTGCTACCCAAGGAAACCACAAATCATTAAAGGGAAAATCTTTGTCAGTCTCTCAGAAGGGGACCATGATCATTTCCCTTGTCCTGAATAAAAGGTCTCTGATGCTCCAAGCAATACCAGCCATGCTGTGCTCCTACTTAACCACCAAAGGTATGAGAAGAAAAACTGAAGAAGCTGCCAAAGACTCAATAGGGCTGCACACTACCTCCACAGTACGAGGCAGCGCCTTTGGCCACAGAGAACATGTACATCCTTTCTATTGCCAACTTGTGATAAAGCAAATGTATATTTTAGCTATTCATTCAGATGATGGAGCTCTGTTTAATTAATCTCTAATCACTTTTAAATTGATACATTCCTGAGAGTCACTGGGGCCCTGCTGGTTGTCGCAACTGGCATTTCTACAGAAAGCAATTCTGAGAAACAGATTAATGTGCTTTCAAAAAAAAAATTAAGAGCCACTCAGTCTAATGAATTTTATAACCATTCCCCAGCAAGTCTAATTATAGATTTTCAAACAAGCATTTTAAGGTTTTGTTCCAGTATATCTGTTCAGGGATGCAACTAATTTTTACAGAAGCTTCAACAATGATTCCTGATCTCAGAGTAACAGCTTAAACTTCTCAAGGGCATGCCAGGTTACTCTTCTTTCACGTACTTTGCTACTCCACTGAATTTTTAATACAACTTCAGCAAATAATGAGTTTACAGATTTGAGACTGTTCTCAAGTCAAGGTACCTGAAACTGGTAATGAAATAAAAATGCAAAATGCCCATTGGCTGCATAAGTTACATACCGCTTGTCAGTTGTTGCACAGACTAGCTGTCACGGGAGACAATTTCAAAGCCAGTACGGTAGCTTTACAGGCAGAAAAAGGTCAGCATGGCAATGGAGATATAGTAGGAGGAAAGCAGCGCGCAAGATACCATTCATTATTTTACTATTACCATAGTACCCAAAAATCTCAATGGAGTCCTAAGCTCTCACCTGCTAAGTACTACACACACATCTAGTAAAACCCCTTCTGCCCTGAACAATATATATTCGATACGTCTTGAAGACAAACACCAAGAAAGAGGTGGTAGCACTGTCCCTGTGGTGCAGATGGCCAACCAGGTCAGGAGGAGGTTACACATCTTGCACAAGGTCAGATGAAAAATCAATGGCAAGCTACCACAGGTCACTTGAATTGTAGTCTGGAGCCCACTGTAAGGCCAGCCCTCCTCTCTCTGATGTCTAGGCCAGTGCTGCTAAACACTATGGTTAAGTACTCTGTGCATCCTCCTGGAATGCTTCCCTCTGCAATCATGAGTTGGTAATTCAGAAGGAGAAAGGATACCATCCCTCCAAATGCCCTGTAAAAACAGACTTTCAGTGCTGTACTCTGATCCCCTTCAAGGCTTTTAGGGCCCAACAAATCTACAAGATAATCAGATACTAAGCACAAAGAAAGTATGTCCCTTAAGGGATGCAAAACCTTGCGATAACCTCCATTATCAATACCTCTCTAGTTTGTAAACTGCAATTACGAAACTCCATGCAGCACTTATAATTCACACACACACCCCAAAATTGCATAAAAGCAGGAAGGGCCCTGTTTGCAGGAAAAACTGTGGCACAAGCCATAAAAAACAGTGATCTGTGACAGAAGGAGAAAGAAACTTTATGTTCAGTGCTCCCTGGAGAAGCTTATCCTGGGTCAGCAGAATAGTTTGCTACAGGAAGAGCAGAATTAAGCCTAGTGGCATTATCCCGGTCCCCTACATACAAGACCAAGCTATACCCTAGTCCCATCAACTTTATAATTATTGCTGCCCTGCTCCCCACTGGAACAGTCGAAGATGTAAGTCCTTATACTTTATGGATTTCAAAATGGATGCAAAATCAGTTAAGTTAAAGTGTTATCTGCTGGAAACACGTTTTGCTGTAAATATTAAGATTTGACTGGCACCTCTATAGCAGTTTTCTGTGCTCACTGGAGACCAGTTGGGTGTTTTATTTACTTAAGTTTTTTCAGGACTAGACACACCTTGTTTAGTAGGATCATCATAGCAGAGAATACATCTCATCATTTTGCTTTTCTGTCAATAAAACCTATTTAACACAGAGGCTAAGAATTCCTAATTTATCAAGAATATATGCCAACATCTATTCATGAGATCCTCTGCAAGTCTATATATTATTTACATTTGACATAATACACCATATAGCTTTCTTTTACTCAAAATAATTTCTAGACTCACATTGCTCTTGAATGGATGAAGACAGCTACAAAGAGACCACTAGAAGAGTGAGAGAGCCTGTATCAGCTCCTCAGATGAGATAGATCAACACAGCCACTGACCTGATTTCAGCAGTGCTCAGTTAATTTTCATCAGCTGAGTACCAGGCTCATTATCAATAGCTTTGGAAATGAGCAAGCACATGAAAAAATTCATTTGGCTTTGACAAAATGACAGCAAGCAGATATTATGAAGGTTTCTTACTAATGGTTTAAATTTGAAACCCCACAATGGGTACCAGGCTTTTGCACAGGGTCTGTGGATCAAGGTCTTGTGTACCCTATGGCACAGGGGTCTTCCAAAGTGTGGCTACTAGTATGGAAAGGGTTTGTCACATAGGTTATCTTCATGTGCATCCCAAGGGACCAAGCTGGGTGGACAAAGGACAGAAAGGGGTTAAAGTGATGATGTACTCCTCTCTCTTCACTCAGGTTACCTATTTTCCACCCCAACACCCATTGTACAGAGTTTCAGCACAGAAAGTAACACGGTCATCCAGGCTTGTTTGTTTTCATAGTCCTGGACAAGAGAAAACAATCCAGACTCAAGTAAGAAAATAACTTCCATTATTTAAACAGCTACACATATTTTCAGCCTATTTCAGGAGACCAGGGAAGATAATAAGGAGCTCCACTTTCCAGGTTTACCATGCTAAGAGGATAAAAAGAGAACTCTTGTTAATGCTTGTGCCTAGATAGTAGAGCATTACGGCTTGGATTCACAAAGGGATTTAGGACTCTTAAGTCCCACTGAAATCAGGAAATGAATGGGACTTAGACTCCTCAGAGCTTCTGAGTCCCAGACTAAGTGCCTCCTCCTTTTGAAGCCAGTGCGAACAATGACATGGCATTAAGCAAGGGCAGAGCCTGCCCACAAAGCTTTAACTCTATTAATAAAGACTGGAGGTTAACTGCAACAAACAGGTACAACACCCCTGGTGAAGAGGCTTTGGCCTGAATGTCTTTAAAGCTTTCAGAGCACTCCATCAAACAGAGCTGAAGCAAACTCCATACCTGTCAATGAGAGCTTTGCAGTGAATTAAGATTTCAGTCCATGTTCTTGAGTCAGAGGCAAAAGAGCTGCTGCTGAGGAGACAAACTGTGCCAATAGCAAGCTCGGACCATGTACTGTTATTGCCATGTACTGTTAAAGCTCTTCAGGTAGGCAGGCAAAAGTGCACAGTGATGTGTTTTCACCAACAAGCCTTACTTTAGTCTTTTGTGATCACAACTTGACATCCCCTAATCCACACTAAATTTAAAAATTACTTGTGGCATTAATACAGTTATGGTACTTGCACCTCATTCTATATTGCTATTTTAAATACACTTTAATATAGATTAGTAGCATGCACTCTTGAAGGAGGAAACAGGGCTTCCCAATACAGGTAGTAAAAGTGAAATTTCCATGCTGGTAAAGTGAGAAAAAAAAATCTGCCCCACTTTCTGTACTTTGTACATGGGTTAAGACAAAAAATATAAAAAAAAAAAGGCATTACCTAAGCAAGTGTCAAGAGCTTAAATATTAACTGCTAATAAGCCCTCCATTGTGCCAGTGTAATACGTCCTTTTTGCTTTTACAACTCCAGAAAGCTTCATCAAAGACATCCCAACTGCTGACCTAATGAAACCCACATTTATACACTGAATCCCTTTCGAATCAGGCACTCAAAGTCTTCAGCTCTTCCCTGTACTCACAGATCAAGAGCTTGCATATTAAGATTGATACAGACTGACAAGCACTCAGCCTCACCTGTGGCACTCTCCTGTTTCACCTTGACCACAGCAGGTATCCAACAGGACCATGCCATAGCATTTTTGACAAATTGTCTTTCCTTAAAGAGCAGCTCTGAAAACTTCCAGTGCATGCGGCAGACAATTGGACATGGGGTCAGAAAAGATTCATCTTTGCTGCAGCAGTGCTATCTCAACTCCCAGAGCATGCAGCTGAAGCTGCCTCTACCTAGTAAGAAGGAGTGGAGACAAAAAAAGGAAAAAGGTGATAGGTTTGTTTTTTGGTTTATTTTTTTTATTTTGTTTTGTGTTTTTTTTTTTTTGTTTGTTTGGTTTTTTTTGTTTTTTTTTAAAGGAATCAATAAACACCAGCATTTCATCTCTGCTCCATTTAGGCCTTTCTGGCAGCATAGATAATTCCTGATGGCAACTGTCGAAAGTGTCCAAATTCAGACAGTCTGATAGCCCTTTCAGTCGGGTCAGTCCTGGCAGAGACAATAATCAGGTCTCCCACGACGAATTTCATTCAACGAGCAGTGCTGATTATGGGAGTGATTTGAATCATCGTACAGTATTGACTGAAGATCAATTTTCAGCTTGAGGTATTGTGGAGAACATAGAGAACATATAGTACACAGCTAAGCTAAAGGCAGGGAGTAGGAATTCAATAGCCTACCCAACCATGTCAAATAAAAGCCTGCACAGACAGATGCTACAATTCCTACCCCCTGCAGTCCATGTTTTTAAAGATACATACTATGATGAAATGGCACACCTAAGGAACTATATTTCATCACTGTGTTTTGCTACATAATTAAAATTATCATTTCAGTCCTCAACCCCAAATTTATTTCAAGCAATGTGCTTTGCATGACAAAAAAGACAACTTGTCCAAATAACTCTTCTTTTGATCCCATCTTCCACACATTAAAATTTTCCGAGCCAGGTAACAATTGCCCTTCCTGCTGCAGATGTCTTTTCTCCCAACACTCCTCTGCTTTTCTTCATCTCCACCCATGTCAGGCACCACAGATTTTAACTCTGACCCCACAACAGAACTACCTTTGTGAAAGGAGAACAGCTGGCAATGCCATGGTCCTTGTAGACCCCATGTTGCCATGAGTTGCTGTTGTGTTCCTAGCTTTGAGGTGAGGAAACACATGTCCTAAAAATAGTCACAGGGAAAAAAAAAAAACAAAAACAAAACCAAACACTTTTGAGGAGGGATTCCTTTCCTGTTAACGTTCACAGATACAGATATAATGGGATCACCAGTTCTTCAGAGCACTAAAACTGGGGTTTTATCCATCCATGCAACCATCCGTCCATCCATTCATCCATATTAGGCTTTGCTTTACTTCTCTGGCCCACAATGCCTAGTTCTGGTCCTCAGCACACAAGAGCAGACGTTGAGATCCAGCATTACTGCTATTATGGAGGGAGGAAGCAGGGTGGGAAGAGAGATATGGAGCTTTGCACAGATGTTCCCCAATCTCCACAAGCACCTTCTGGATGGGACAATTTGCTGCAGATGGAATGTCTGTACAAAAACACAACTTGACAAGCCAGCTTGCTGACACGAGGCTTCAATCCGGACAACACATCTATTTTACTTGTAGGGGGAGAAACTGAGAACCAAGCACACACGTGAGACTTGGTCTGCTTGCACTGAAAGGTTACAGTGACTGCTTAGAGTGACCACTTTTCAGGTGAGCAGCGAAAGAGAGTTTAATCTTGTAGAAAGCAAGAATTCTGGACTTTTTTTATTGAAGATTTCTTTATGCATCTATGATTTACAGAACCTATTTTGCAATTTCCACAGAGCTCAAAGAACAGCAATACAATAAATGTTTTAAAAAGAAAGACAAACATGAAAATGGTTAATCTAAAAATCACATCCAATCACAGGAAATGTAAATTCAGTGACAATGAAACTGCTCACAAACTCATTGAATAACACTACATTATAACAAGCTGTAGTGTATCAAGGAGGCACAGATTTCCAAACATCTGCTTTCCCATCAAAAGGTCCAGCCTATACACAAGCCTAACACAGAAAATAATAGACCAAGAGAAATTCCCAACTATAACAGGTGAAATTCTAATCCTTCACAAATCAACACATGACTTGACTTCCTACATCACAGGTAAAAAGCAGGAGTTTATGCACATGGAAACATTTCAGCATCCTGCATAAGATCCTGATGCTTCTCTTTACTGTCTCATTTTCTGATTTATTCTTGGGGTTTTTTAAGCTATTTAAGTTCTCTTACTTACATATTTTTTTCCAACTGCAACTTCTCTCAAGTCCTCTTTGTGTTCTCTCAAACATTTTTTCCTCTGTCTTAGCAAGTTAAATATCAAATCAAACCTAATTTGGTCATCAATGGGTAAAGAAATATCCCACAAAATCTAACTATATGACAAGAACTACTAACAGCATTTAAATATAGGGAAATGTCAGAAGATGCTTTGTTTTTTTTTTTTCTTTCTCTATATTTCAATCTGTCAAAAAGAAGATATAAGGCAAGGACCAAAATAATCACAGTAAAAATAGAGCTGAATGATTGAAACAAGACAGTGAATTCAGTCTTCAGAAATTCAGCTTAAGAGGTACCTCATCTACATAAGTCCTCAATGACGTATGCTAACAGGATAAAGTGTTAAAATGCATCTGAGTTGCAAACAGGGGATAGGTATCCTGCAGTGACAGAAAATTACTGCTGGATGACAGGGTCTGCAAAGTTGAATTCTATTGCTTTAAAGGAGAAGATAAGAGTACTGCTAGCAAATTCAGGATGCTACACAGAGTATAATGTCTGCCCACCAGGATCAGAGGTCTCTCTTATTATTCTGCTATTGTCGCAGCCAAGGCATGCCAAATGAATTAAGGAACTTCACAGCAGCTTAGAAGTGGAAATAATTTTAGTTTAATAATAAAAAATAGATATTAAAAAAGACATGGCCTGGAGCTTTACAAATCACAAAAGTCCTGGTAAGTATGAGAATTTTACCTCGTAGTTTTTGCAAGTTGCCTTCTGCCTTCAAGAACAGATGAGGTGTTCCTCTTTTTCTAACCCCCGCCAACTACACCAGGCTTTTACAAAGATATGTCTGTGACTTTGTTTCCAGCTCCTTCATTTTGCAGTGTTTTATGTTATGGTATAGCACTTTTCCCAAGGTTTCCCTGTGGTACTGTAATACACCGCAATTTGTGATTTTTATACTTCTCTCTAGTATAACAAATATTTTAACTCATCCAGTTGTTTGCTACAAAAATAACTATTCCTTTCAGCATGCACAGCAATTTGCCATTAGAAGACTTTTCTTTTTAAATGCTGCGTATTTGCCCTTGAAAAATGAAACCTCTTAAAAGAAGCCCCAAGTTCGGCTTCCAGTAAATGTGACCTCTAAGATCTCCAGTCCTCTGGAAAAATCACAGCCATGACGCTTAACTTTAATCCTTCTGAATGATAGTTTTTATCTTCTGCAAATTTCATCCCCAGCTGGCCAGTTCCACTATCCAGCAATAAAATATAAAAAAATATGATTTTTCATTTCTGAAACAGGAAAGTCTCTGCTAACTGAACAAACCAAACCAGCAATCCCACAGACTGGCTAAAGCTCATATTAAAACGACAAGGGGTGAGATAAGAAGAACAATTCAACAAGGCCCCTGTTTCTATGTGGAAAACTTGGTGCCAGTCAAAACATTAGCACTCAAGGGCGCATAGAGACTGCAAAAAAGCTGTGGTAGCTCTAGATGCACAATTTAAGCAGGCTGTTCTTCCTGCTTTTACCTCTGCACCTTCTCTGTACATGACTTACAGCTAGCCTGATGAAGCTCAGCCAGCCACGGTTAAAATACCAAAACCATTTGGCCCGTCACTGAGAAACACTGAGCACCTCCAAAACCTGTTCTGCGTTAAACTCCATTCCTGCTGATGGATGTCAGTGCCCTGGGCTTCAACTGATCAAGGGCCCGTCAATACTTCCCTGGAAAAAGCCCTCTGTCCTGCAGCACAAGAGTTCATTTGAAAGACTTTGCGTTGATTGCTAACATGTGTCCTCGCTTACAATATTTTTTTTCATGGTGAAATTCAGATGCAGTTATGATTTCAAGTTTTAAAACACTGTAGTGGTGGATTTGAGTGGATAAACAGACTAAGCATAGTCTTAAAAAGACTGATTTATGAATATGCAAACACTTCCATGTCACTCAATCCTGATAAACTCCAGTTCCACAAGCTCATAAGATGAAGGCAATCTGATATTAAAAAACAAAGCCACAAACTACAAGAAGAGTAATTTACAAAAAGGAATTCTATCCTGTGCAGAAGTAATCTTCCTTTCAAACATATTGCTGCTTGTGTTCTCTTGCTTTTTCGAAGACCTTGTATATCATTCTTTGTGACCAGTTTTCTCCTCATAGTAGTTTTAGACATCTGCAATTTTGACATCTGCAATAAACTGATCTCTGTACTCCCATCCTTTCCACACTAAGTGGCATAAGTAGAAGAAATGGGAATTCTTTTCTTTCCTGACATACACAAAGTCACACAAAAATACTACTATAACTGAAAACAAGGATTCACTGCTTGCTTTGTTTACATGTAGAAAGCTTATCACAACTAAAAATACACCTTGCTTAGTAACACTAAAGATATGCTGGTGATGAGCATGGGGTTTGCAAAATTATCACATTGTAGCTTAATGCTGAACTCAGCAGTAAATGTGCCACTGCCAGCTTGGTGGGTGTGGGTGATTCCAGGTGTAGCCTTCATTAAGAATGCGCACTAACAGGGAGCATTTGCAGCAATCGCATCTTACAGAAATAGAATCACCACAAGTTCAGAATGCAAAACAATTTTAGTTATTGATAGCCAGGGTGTGTGTCCTCTGAGACAGCAGTTTCTCATGGTAGGAGATGCCAGAAAGCCCCACTACCCATGCAAGCCACCAGGAGAGGGGATGCACAGTCAGCATCTCATCAGGGCAAGAGACAGGCCTAATTGGAAAGCTAAAGATCACAGAGTCCCTGTCAGTACATCTGCTCCTGGAAGCAAACAGACTAAATAAATGTAGCCATACATGTCTGTGGGTTAAATGAAGGCTCTTAAGTGCCCTGGACTGTGAGAATGGGGCAAATTTGCTCCTTTGAAATCTACACGTTTAATTTCTACTTCCTCTCTCATTAACCTGGTTTGAGACCACCACCGCAGGGGTATTTTTTCATTTGGACAAATGTGCATAGACCATTTTCAGAACTGTTTTTTGCAGAATGAACATAGAGCTTGGTTCTGTAACACCCTGAAGCTTCAGGAAATCACAAACAGCTTTGCAAACAACTCAGACAGGTGAAAAGAAAAGCAAGCTGTCTATGGAGCCCTGGCTCAGTGAAGGGCAGTCCAACATTGACACTTTGGGATCACTGGTGATAGATAAAAAAGCAGCAAGAGGAATCTAGTCAAACCAAGTATACTGCCAAAATTAAAACCTCCATTACTGCGCTCTGTTGGTGAGAACTGACTCAAATGATTTCCAGGTGATTTATGGCCAAAGCTTGTCCTCTCTGGTCTGAGAAAAAAAGCAGTCTGAACAAGAGTTTAGTTCAGTTTTGCTCTTTTCTGAAAACAAAAACAAGTGCTTGAACTTAAATAGCTGACATTGAAAGAAAAGGTATGATCCTTCAGGCATCTCCAAAGGACGATGGGCTGTCAAACAGGAGCAGGAGTGCAACAGCCCTAGAAGCAAGCGCTACAGGATGCAAAAAGGGAAATCTGTGGTTTTTCTCAGTGTTTAAAATATATTAACTCAAACAATTACTTTTTCCTTGATTTTTGAAAGATGATTATTTTGTGAAGCTGGATCAATAAAATGATTATGTTTTAGAGAATGTGAAACAATGATCTTTCCCCATTTAAAACATAAGGACCTTTTTCTCTGGAAAATAAATAAGTAAAGAAGTAAATAAATAAATCTGCCACCTTTAAACATAATTTTATGATGAGAAGAAGCATGCATGAAGTGAGGACCAGAACCTGTAAAAACAGTGATGACGGGTGCACTCAGGTACTTCAATCTGAACGTACCAAAACTACACATACTTGAAGAGTAGCGTTTTGCCACCTGAAAGCACAACCAGCTTCTAGACCACAACACAAGAGATGCTACACAAAAATAGCGCCTTTTGTCAAAACAGAATTATAAACAAGATGCTTTATTAACAGAGACACTAATAGAGGTATTCTTTTCCTCCCTGGATGAAGAGAGTTCATTCAGAGATAAGTTAGCAAAGACCACCAGTTGTGCTAAGAAAAGGTGTTTCCCAATAGCCAAGAAGCAGAAGTACAGAAAACTAAATCCGCACCTGCGCTACAGTGAACTTTCTTAGCCACAGCTGAGACAGAGAAGGCACATATAAATCCAGTGTAAAAGCAGATGTCAGAAACCAAAGACAAGATCAAAGTCTATATGACCAAATTGCAGAAGTCAAAAGGTCAAACCAGCACCTTTTAATTCAGCTGATATCTAAATCTAAGGCAGGAAACGGAAAAGTATTGACTTTGGTAAATAAAGTGCAAAATACAAGATTAAAAGGAATTTTTCCCCTCTAACAAGAAACTTCATGTCCTGAAGTTATCAAAATGCAGTTAGAAGCAAGAGATCTTGAGAGACAATTTAAAGCTTGTGTGCGGAAGGGGTGGTCAGGGGAAAAGAGGGAAATACCTGTTTTTGTGGGTATCTTTTGCACACAAAAGACAAATTAAACTGGATGCAAACATTGCAGAGATGCTCCTGAAAATACAAGCAAGGCCTTCAGTTCTCACCACTTTAAAGGAGAAGAAAATAGATACGACTCCCTGAGAAGCAAAAAAGTGTGCTGATATGCCTGGAAGAGGCAGACACCATACCAGGAGTATCAGTGAGATTCAGAGCTGGGGGAAATAGCAGAGAAAAACAATTTAGGAGCAGCTGCTCCTCAGAGTGGCAGCTCTCCCCTACCTGGAGGACTCTGCCACATCTGTGCACAGCAGCAACAGCTGCTGCCTTTGTTAGGAAAAAGGGATGCTGAAGTGCAGGAAAACCAGGGGACACCCTATCAATCGCTCCTTCTTCCCTCCTCCCCTCACTTCTTGGCCTGTCCTCAACCATTTCTCTGGCAGCTCTCAGCTTTCTGAAATTCAAAGGATAGCTCATGTGCTGTGCTGTCACCCAAGAGGTATGGATTTTAACACAGTCATCTTTATATGTCTTTAAAGAGTTTATTTCTTGCATGTTTATAGTATATCCATTCGAGTAATGGGACTGGCAGATATGTTCTTTACTCCTGCATTAATAATAAGTTTAATTCATGGGAAAGTTGCTGCATACTTTGCCACTCTTATATTTTGTGCAATACGCCACTGTAACTCCAGACCCTCTCAAGGAACCCCAGGAAGGGGACCTTGGAGGGTGTGTGAATGGAGAAACTTTTTTACATGATCTGTGAGCACAGTCCTCACTGACAGGTAGGTTTGCCAAGGGGAAACCAAATTTTAGGATATGTTAAACAGGTTTCAGGGTGAGCATTCCATCAGCAGGTTAAATGCTGAAAGAAGGAGCTTGGTCCCACATAGGCCCCTCGAGGGATGGGAGGGGCTCCAATCCCCACACCTACTCCCTCTCCACCTCCTGGGGTGGAAGAGCTGCAGGCAGACAGAGCAGTTGCTTTTTTTCCTGGTGTTCCAGGGATAAGTCAGAAGTTTCAGTTGCCCAAGGGTTCCTGGCTAAAACACGGCTATCAGCAGCATAAATAATCAACAGGCTCCTTTTATAGTCAGCAGAGACTGAGCCAATGTAGTAAGAGGAATCAGGAAATTAATCTGATCCAAACAGGAGTGTCTACCAGCAGGTACAAGAAGCAAACTGCTTGCCAACAGGACAGGTGAGCAGAAATGATGCTTGTCCTCACAGCCTCTACATAAATTGTGTAACTATTGCACACAGATGTACTTATGTGCCTCCTCGGACCTGTGTTTAATTTTGCAAAGAGAGCCTCAGCAGTTGAGGAACGCATCTACCTGGGCTTGTGCAAAGCATTCAACACTGTCTCGCATGACATCCTTGTCTCTAAATTGGAGAGACATCAATTTGATAGGTAGACCACTCAGTGAATAAAGAACTGGCTGAATAGCTGCACACAAAGAGTTGTGCTCAATGACTCAATGTCCAGCTAGAGATCAGTAATGAGCGGTGTCCCTCAGGGATCGGTGTTGGGACTGGTCTTGTTCAACATCTTTGTCAGTAACATGGACAGTGGGATTGCACCCTCAGCAAGTTTGCTGATGACACCAAGTTGTGTGGTTCAGTTGATAAATTGGAGGGAAGGGATGCCATCCAGAAGGACCTTGACATGTTTGTGAGGTGGGATGATCACACAACCTAATGAAGTTTAACCATGCCAAGTACAAGGTCCTACACCTGGGTTGGAGCAATCGCAGGCACAGCTCCAGGTTGGGCAGAGAAGAGATTCAGAGCAGCCCTGAGGAGAAGGACTTGGGGTGTTGGTCAATGAAAAAAATGAACATTAGCCAGCTTCAGTGTGCACTTGCAGCTCAGAAAGCCAACCGCATCC
>JASSUY010026269.1:0-14298 GCA_032466535.1 Forpus xanthops | reverse complement strand
TGGGCAGAGAAGAGATTCAGAGCAGCCCTGCAGAGAAGGACTTGGGGATGTTGGTTGATGAGAGAATGAACATGAGCCGGCAGTGTGTTCTTGCAGCCCAGAAAGCCAACAGTATCCTGGGCTGCATCAAAAGGAGTGTGACCAGCAGGTTGAGGGAGGTGATCCTGCACCTCTATTCTGCTCTCGTGAGATCTCACTTGGAATATTGTGTACAGTTCTGGTGTCCTCAACATAAAAAGGACGTGGAACTGTTGGAAGAAGTGCAGAGGAGGGCCACGAGGATGATTTGGGGACTGGAGCACCTCCTCTATGAAGAAAGGCTGAGAGAGTTGGGGCTGTTCAGCCTGGAGAAGAGAAGGCTGTGTTGAGACCTCATAGCAACCTTCCAGTATCTGAAGGGGGCCTATAGGGATTCTGGGAAGGGACTCTTCATGAGGGACTTTACTGAAAGGACAAGGGGTAACGGGTTCAAACTTAAACAGAGAGAGTTTTGACTGGATCTGAGGAAGAAATTGTTTGCTGTAAGGGTGGTGAAGCACTGGAATGGGCTGCCGAGGGAATCTGTGAATGCTCCATCACTGGCAGTGTTCAAGGCCGGGTTGGACATAGCTTTGTGTGTCATGGTTTAGTGTGATGTGCCCCTGCCCATAGCAGGGGGGATGGAACTAGATGATCTTAAGGTCCTTTCCAACCCTAACTATTCTATGATTCTATGATTCTATATTATGATGCAGTACAGATTGCATATTAACAGTCCTTAACCTCTTAAAACTACGTTTGACACCTTTTGCTTCTTTTGCTGTTTGTGTGCTGTGTGATGGCTTGCTACAAGAATTTTGCTGATGATAGTTACTCATGTTTACAAGTATGTCTAGATAACTGGTGCATTGGAGCTGGAGAGCTCTAGGTAATACAGGGAAAATACTGTTGGAAAGAAACTTGAGTTACTGGTAAATAAATAATCTAACATTCTTCTCATATGGTATTTTTTAAGGGTGAACCAGGTTTCATTGGTCCACAAGGAGAACCTGGGTTGCCAGGGCTACCAGGAACAAAGGTAAGGGTAACTGGCAGCCCTTGCAGCTAATGCCAACTTCAGCTTCCTCATTATGTAGCAGTGGCTGAGACTGTACTAATGGCAGGAAATGTGAAAAATCTTAGTTCACAGATCAGTGATACATGTGTCTTTGTACTGATCCCCTCAAGCAATGTGAAGGCAGATGTTTTATCCACTCATAACTTAAGTTTATCTACTGCCTTTATTCATGTTAGCATTCCAGTGCTTGCTTTTTCAAGACTTTAAATATGCATGACTGAAGAAAATATATATTTATATTTATTTTTATTTTATTTTCTTTTAAGAAAAAGCTTGAAAGTATGTGCAGGTATTAGAATTTTGATACTACTCTCCAGACTCTGATAATACAGATTCACAGATTCACAAACCTATATTTCTTATTTCTTCCCAAGTTTTTTTTTTTTTTTTGTTTAGTGACTGTATGACAGAATATTATGATCCCACAGATGATCTCAGTGTTTGGAAATCTTTATTCCAGTCCTTTCACAGTAAGGAAAAAAACCCCAAGCATTTCCATTTTGAAGCTGCCTTATTTTACCTTCAAGAAGACTGTATTTACTGAGCAGAGAGTTTCCAACCCACTACTAGTCACAGATTACCTTGAAAATATTTTCCTCTGATTGTTTGGTTTCCTTGGTTTGTACTGAGTTGATGTGCTGAAGACTGCCCGGTAGGATAGATGCATATCTGTTTCATTAGGGTGACAGAGGAGAAGCTGGTCCTGTTGGGAAGGGTGAGCGAGGTGAACCTGGAGTTCCTGGACCAAAGGTTAGTCTGATTTCACTTTGGAAATGTTTTGTTAGCTTAGCACCTATGAATGCACCTTTTCCTCTGAAAAACAGAGCAAAAACTAGGTGAGTGAGCTTTCGAATGAAAATGCTGTCAAATGCTCCAGTCTCAAAGACAGTGGCAGTTTTGAGTTCGCAGCTGTGGAGCTGCAGTCTGAATGAATTCTTATCTGGTCTACAAAGTAAAGACACTACCTACATACCCTGTCATGGAGTTGGTTTAATTCATCCCAGCTAAAGCCCTGATCTCCAAGTCCCTAACTTTCAGTACTGAGGTTTGAACTCTTTAATCAGTGCAGCTACTGTGTAGCTACTGAATGCAGAGAAAATCCATTTTGCATGCTGTCTTCTGTCTCTGTAAGAAAGATACCATTCTAACCACATTTTAGCATTGTCTTAATATTTTCTACTGTGTCAGTACCATCCCTTTCCTAGCACATCTTGAAAATAATAAGGCAGATTCTGTGCTCCTTGGCATAGTTTCATTATTTTGTATTCACCCGAACTGTCAGGAAAAGGAGTTGTGGTAACCCTTTGTTTCCTTATTTTAGGATAGTTATCTTCACTGTTAATGATGCCTACTCTACTAATGCCAATACTGCTTTTCCGTTGTGAGGATGGAATCTGTAGCTTTTGAATGCTGGTGTTAAAGAATATGTTACTCTGGGTGCTATTAAATTCAGTGCCTTTACAGATTCATTATCTTGGTCATATAAAATGAAGTATTTCTGCTTGTTCATACTGTAGTTATTACTAATTTCTCTTTCTCCTCATTTCCATTTCTGTACCAACTTTTCTCCTTGTTTGTCTTCCTACAAACAGGGAAAAACAGGTGAACCTGGATCTAGAGGCCCAAAAGGGTCAAAGGTTAGTAGTAAAGAAACTATATTTAGTTGAGAAATTAACACAATGATTTTTAGGATAAATTTATAATATTTCACGAAAGCTTCACTTATCTCTCTAAAAGAACCCATAGCAGTCTATAACGTTCTTTATAAGTCAAACCTGACTTTAAGCTTTAGCTATTAGAGTTAAAACCTGTGTATTTTAAACACTGTAATTCTAGTTCTTTTTCTGTTATAACATCTGTTCCACTCTGCTCTGTTTTTTTCCCATGCAACTTGGTTTCTCTCTGTGTAACTGATGTGGGTTAGTCCTGCCACACGCCAGGGGTCAACACCTGACTATGCCAGTGGGGATTTAATTGCTTTTCATAATAATTTTGTGGATCCACACTTTGATGAGTTAGGAATCAGTGGTATTCCATAAGATATAATAGCCAGAAGTCTACAAAAGCAAGACTTGTAGGCTATATTACTGGTTTATCTACTTACAAAAAATAATTTGATTATATATGTCTATCCATGAATCTATCTCTATATAGATATAGTTGGTTCACATATATGTAGAGAAATAAGATAAATGCGTTTCTCTTACTTCATCCACTTTGCAAATACCATGCTCACTAGTATCCTTCATGTTATAATACGGAATCAAAGCAAAATGAAAAGAGATTTGATTAGACAGTTGTTGAGTCTATGTCATAATAAAGATGACAAGATAATGTAGGCTAGTAGGATACTGTTTGCAGTACTTGTAAGGTCCTTGAAGAATGGTTCATTTACAGTGCTTAAGGATGTGATTAAACAAGTGCCACTTAACCTCATTCATTCTTATCAGAAACACTGGAAAATGATGGCGGTGATGAGGGGATTAAAGCAGCAGAGTGAGAGTAGAAGAGTAAATCAGCCTCTTATTTGCCTATGTTACCCGGACACTTCTCAAATGCACAAAATATGATAAATATATACTCTTTAATCCCTTTTATACCAAAAAAGGAGATACAATTTTAATTTTACCTACATGTCTTGAAAATTTGACTCACAGAAGTCAAGCTAATGGTTGGGAACTCATTTTTTTAACAATTCTAATGGTACATTCCCTAGCTGCTGTCAAGGCAGCACTGAAAGGAAAGGCAGATGGCGCAAACTTCATCATGTCCTGTCGGCTGCCTGCTCTCCATATTCCATTAGCCCCATGAGTTTTCTGTTTGTCTTCTATTGCCACTGGTGAATTAATAATTCTTCCCTGACTTGTACTAAAATTTTATAGATTTCAACAGAAGCAAAAGTTGCAGTTCTTATCCATATTAATTTTGAGTAATATAAAAATGTAAGACCTTGTTATGAAAGTGACTGTGAAATGAAATGAATCATAGTCACTGGATGATGGGTTATGAATGCATATATGTCTGAAATTGCCTCCGTCACTTGAAACATTACTAATAGCTGAGAAAAAAAAAAAGAAAAAGCTGTATGCAAGATGGTAAAGATCTTAAGTCTGTCACAGTAAGAGAGTAAAGGAACTCTGACAGAAATGTTGTATTTCTAGGGGAGGCAATGACTCACAGAAGGGAAGTTCAGAAAGTTAGTTTAGTCATGACTGCAGAAAGAAAAGTTTATGCACTTTGAAACACACATTTGAAGAAGTTGTTGAGTGTTTTCAGATTGACTGATTTCATTTCTCTAGCTTTCTTTAAAGCTTTTGATAACAACACTATTAAGAATAGGGAAATTATACAAATTATTTAAGTGGTAATCTGTCTTTTATTGGTTCCCTGGGATTTCTTATTTCAAATCAATACAGTACTCCAACAATTCACAGAGAAACAAATCCCACTGCACAGATTTTAAAGTATTTTTTCCTTAATGAATTGAGGCCTTTTAACCTATCTTCTTTAAGATAACTATATTTAAGAGGGGAGAGCTACATTATATATTGTCAAATGGCATATCTGTTTTCAAATATAATTTTTACATAGGGTGATACAGGTGACAGAGGTGACACAGGATCTACAGGTCTACGGGTAAGTCTACTTCTCATTTCAGATGATTGTTTTGTACTCTTAGACTCAGCCCATGTTATGAATTGAAACTGTAGTGATAACTCCAGCTAAACTAGCGAAATTGGGCACTTCACTCTGGCAGAGCGTGTGTTGCTAACTGGACTTTAATATGAATAACAGTCTTTGCTACTATTTGAAGCAGTCTCCTGGTCATAGTTCATGGCCAGGATGTTACATGCCAGATGTTCTGACTTTGTTCACAGCCAATACAGAACTAGAGCACAGGAACTGCCTAAATATTGACCTCAGAGGTTTCATGTATTTGCTTTCGCAGCAGAACAAGTTACTGAATACTGACCTGTTTGTATTTATATTTATCTTTCTTTTACTTTTTACTAATTGTTTTCTTTGAGAACGTTCTTCAGTTTAATGCTTACTTTTGTGGTTAGTAGTAATATATTTTAAGTACAAGATTCCAAGCTGCATAATCAAGTCAAAGCATGTCACTAGTTAAGTGTCTAGAAAAATCTTTGGTAGGTATCGCAAAACTTTCATTGAAAATATATTACAGGGACCACCTGGACAGAAGGGTGATCAAGGTGCAACAGAGATAATTGATTACAATGGCAATATCCATGAAGCACTGCAGGTATGCAAACATAACAAGGCTGGAGTGTTTTAGTCTACTCTGTGAAAAAGCAGTTTGACAGCACTGTATTTCTCTTTTGTGTAGACTTTGAAAACATTTTATGTGCAAAGATTTGCTGGGTTTATTAACCAAGAATCTCTTTCTATATTTGGAAACCAGGTTTTCTGTTTGGTGCTAGACAAACTATTTCCTTGATATGAATTAGCTGAATGGATTAGTTTCATTTCCCCTGGAGAGTATTGACATCATCTAATGAGGATAAAGCTGATTCATTGCTCGCTATGGTATTTAGTGGTGAATTCACGCAATAAACCACATACATAGATTCAACAGAAGTGTCTGCTTTTCAGTTCATGTAGTATAATATTGACATTTCTTTTTTTCCCTCCTTTTCTTCCCCTTCCTCTTATAAAATGCAAAGAGCAGAATATTTGAGATTTGGAAACCATGTAACACGGTTCCATTAGCAAGCTGTGGATTCAATCAGCAACTTGAGTATGTTGAATAGGCCAAGGACCATTCTTCCCACTTATTCATTTCCAGAAAACTTATTTTGACTGGTGTGCAAAAAAGTGTGGAGGATTAAAGCAGGGTTACAAAAAGAATGAATGAGTGTTTGCGTAAAAGCAAAGTTCCAAGGTGACATATGTCATTGCAGTTAAGTTGATTTACATTGCAGTACACTCAGATGCAAATTCTGTGCAGTATAACTCCACCAAAGTGAATGGTTTGCTTATGTGCAGTTCAAGACTGAATTTGGCTCATTGTGCATCTGATCATTTTCTCACTGAACTTTTTTCCTTGCAGTTACTCAGTGGGAGTGGATAGATGTCTGGCTAGTCATTTGGTTTTCAAGACTCTTTTGAAATATAAAAAATCCCTCACTGCCTTTGCTAAAATCTAAAAGCCTGTGTGTTGTTAAGGCTAAGTCAGATCTTTGATTGTGAGTGGTCTCTATAGGGAAGTCTAGATAGGCATGTTGTGAGGCTCTGCATTATATCTGTCTCATTTGGTTTACTTTTAAGAGAATTCAAACACACAACTTGTAGTCTTTTAAATGACCCTCTGAGTTAGATGCCTAAAGCAGCCTGAAGTTAATGTTGCACATTAGCAGGCACAGATTTATCAGTGGCTTTAACCCCTATATGTCCTTTATTCTGTCTTTGTATCTTAACTCTGGCATCAGGGTTACTTTCAAGCTTCCTTAGAAAACCTGCAGCACATAAGGAAGTCTTAAAAAGGGACTAAAGCCTGTTGCAGCGGTTGAAATATATTAGGAGGCCCTTATCCTGTTGTAAATCATTTCAAATGTCATCACTTTCTGATCCAGGGCAACAAATAATTGATATTAATGGGAATGGCTGTGCAAGGGTGGTGTAAGTAAGATTATATAGGATCAGTTGAAAATAACCTTGCCAAATCCAGCTCACTCCTTTCAGATGACAAGCACCCATTCCTAAGTCTCCTGGTGCCAAATTCTTAGGGGTCTGAGATTGGCAGCTTTCTTTCTCATAGGAGCAAATGAGAACTTTCAGTGCTCATCACTTAGCTGTGAAGTTGCACAGAATTCGGCCTGCTGATTTAAGAAGTTTGCAAGATCTGGGCTGCTGGTCTGGTGTTTTTTAGAATTTAGTAATAAATCCTCAAGTAGCCTAGAAGCCTCAGAACAATTTAGTTGCTATTCTTTGTGCCTCCTACTCAATCTCATGAGTCCATCAGCAGTGAAAATTGCAATCTTAAAATTAGCATCATAGTTCAAGCAAGACCCCTGCTGAACATACTTGGCTTTCACTTGGAGGGCCAGAGATGAAATTTATGTCTCTCTAGACCTATTCTGCAGGATTTCCTAAAGCAAAAGGCAGTAGCTACAAAAGCTAAATTTTGTTGGAATTGAAGGCTCAGATATTCAGAGCTGAATAAACTTCTGAAAATGAACTCACTAATGTGAAATGCAAACATTAGTTTGGAATTGTTATTTTAGGTTTTCATATCTAGATAAACTGAATATTTCAATATTTTTAAATTTCTTGATTTATTTCTATTAGTATGTTAAAATATAAAGGGCATCAACATTTTAAAACATGGGTTAGAGATTTTGTTTGTTCAAGTATTTTTTATTGAGCAGGTTCTGGATTCTTGACAACAGTATGTATTGCCGCACTGGCAAATGAAGATTGTTTTAAAGCTTAAATTGGAAGATTTACAAACTTTTGCACATAGGAAAACAATTAGTAAAGCTAAATATTTCTTCTTCCATGTAGGCCAGTAGGCTCTCCACAGGCAATAGGAAATTTCCAAATAAGAAATAGGAATGTGCAAGCAGCACTATCTGGGGACTTTATTCTGTTTAAAAATATAAACAAGCATTTTAATGACTTTTAAACACTTCTTCACTTGCTTTTAAAATCTTCTTTGGAAAAAAAAAAAAAAAAACCAGTGGCAAGTCTGAGATATTTTACCTCCTTCCATGATGAAAATGTATTTTGTATTTCCAAGCATTTAAAGCAGACTTGTAGTACGTATAGCTGGGATTGTGAACCAGCAGTTTAGGATTCAGAACTTAATATTTCTGTATATCTGTATTTCTAAATGAAAATCAATTTTATGCCCCCTCTAGGAATTGTATTTATTAATTAAATATTTCTGCAAAGCCCGCAAAACATAGGGCTAGTCCTTTAATCAACTGAAGGCACCAAGTTATCGTGTTTTCTTAAAATGTTTTGAAAAGACCTTTTGAAAGACTTTTTGCTATGATTTTGTGATTTAGTCGGCATTTATTTGATATCTTAAGTTGTACAAGAATGTGCAGTCTTGACCTATGTAAAATCCTCATTCCTATAGAAGCCAAGCAGCTAATAAAACAGTAAGAGTTAAAAATATTATGGGTTTTACTCTAATTTTTTTGAGGCATGATGTTTCCAAATGCAGCATAGGTTTTTTGTAGACATGATAATTGTAGCAAGAAGAATAATTTATATCACTGTTCAACTCTGGTAATGGTGTCTTTTATTAATACATTTTGCCAACAGAGGATTGCCACCCTGACTGTCACGGTAATTCCTATTGCATTGCTTACTATGTGTTGTAGAACTCTGTTGTGTAACAGCATGTTCATACTTCTACCAGTTCAGAACATGTCTTCACTGGATATCAATCTGGTTCATCATCACATTTATTTATTTGTTTATTTTCTTGGTGTATCCATAAAAGGGAATTCATTGTTGAAAGATATTCAACAATAGAACCAGTTCTGCTCCTGCTGAATTAATGGCAAAGCTTCAATTCATTTAAGTAAGAGATTGGAAAAATACAGAACTTCATTATTTCTTTAGGTACTTATCTAGGCAGATAGTTGCTTTGGAATTTTTGGTGTATGTTCCCATCTCTGTGTGTCTACATGGGAGTCAAGTGAAAACTTGTAGCAGGATTTGAGCGCTAAACAATTTTCAATTATCAACCTTATTTTCAGGGTAGAAAATCAGTTCTTTCAAATTACCTTTGAAGAAACTTTGGGATTTTTCATTTTAGATGCAAATTATTTCTGGGGCTAGAGGGGTGTGGGGGGAAAGGTACACAAGTATGAGGAGTTCTCTTGTCCCATCTTATCAGTTCTCTATTTCTAAGATAAATTTTCCAGCACCTGTTCCCAAAAATGCAGGCATTTTTGAACACCCCAGTGCTTTTACTCCAGCCAGTTTCTGCCACTGTCCACAGCTGGAGGTAGAACTGAAAAAAGTATTGACAACTTATTCCATGGCAATTTCACAAAGCCCTGGTTATCCCTAAATGCACTTAGCATCTTTTAACAGAATCCTCTTTGCAATTAGTTGGAGGTTTCTCCTGACCTGTGATTGTTTTGTATCACGCTATGAGGGCTGGCAAATATGGTCTTTTGGTCTCTCTGCCATTAAGACGAGCTTTGTCATTTTATCAATGGGAGTTGCAGGACTATTATAAAATATAATCTATACTGTTATTTTAACATTGGTTTTGTGGTACCCTTTTGATTGTTGAGAGTCATCATAGATTAACAACTTGTCCATAACTAGTCTTGGTTACCCTTGTATTAAAAATCTAACCCATTTTGTTACAGTGCCTATATTAGCATTCAGCCAATGTTTATATGGCGAAGACCTGCAGTAATTTATTTGGAAACTAAGACATTTGTATCTTTCTGCTTAGGGGCCACCAGGACCACCAGGACCCCAAGGGCTACAAGGGCCAAAGGTGATCTTCCTTGTTTTACTCATTGTATCTTAAAGATGGAGGTATTTTTGGGGAGGGGATGTGGGAGTGTGGGTTAGTTGATGTGGGCACACAAGTACACAGAGCTTTCCTGTACAGAATACTTAACTGTAATTTTAATAAATATGGCACATTTCACACTTTGAGTCCTAGCCTTTTGAAATGTAGCTTTCAGAATAGGTGCTTTGTTCAGTTTCCACACACAGATGCTCAGTTGAGAACCAGCAAAATTAATTAGTATTAAACAGGGCAGAAGCATCTTGCTGATGGTTGTGTACTAAAGCTGTTACCTAGGACTTTGCAAAGTAACTGCCCAATCAGAGAGTGGCTCATGCATTACTTCTGTTTGGGTGAGAATGAGGTAAGCAAAATTGTGTAGCAGGCACCTCTGGCCACAGTATGAGTGCATGTGAATGCAGTTTTTATATTATGGTGGTGCCCACCCAAATAAGCATGGTATTTCCTAATATCAGTAAAAATTAAAACATGCGCATGTGGGCAGGAGCCTGGCTGCAAATCCAAGCTTGCTAATCCTACCTGGTTGGTCCTATGCCTAGTACCAGAGGTGTTACTGAGCGACCCACACAGAGATGGCAAATACAATATTCTGCACTGTTCTATAAAATCTAAATAATAAATTTGCCTATAATAGTAATAAAAAAAGTCTTGCAGTTAGTGGACCCTCCTTAAACTAGTTGAGATAACTCTCCTACTTCTGAAGTACTAAATACAGCATATCTTCTCTCAGTGACTTTAAGCTTTTCCAAGAGTAAATACATGTTTCTTCTATAACAAGACCAGACATTTTGATTTTTAGCTTCATCCACGTTATCATATGGAAATACATCACATTATACATGCTAATTGTTTTTAGAAATTGTGACAAACTAGGTTTATTCTTCTACATGAGAATCAGTAACAGAATACGCAGTTAAGTATGCAGAAATGGCTTTCTGCATTACGATCTAACCCAGCATTTCTGCAGCCTGTGGTATGTTGTAAAACACAGAGGAGTTGAAGTGTGGAAACAGTTGTGTTTCTTCATATGCGTGAGCATTCTCATTCAAAATTAATGATGGAAAATTCAACCTTTCCAGGAGTTTGTTTCCATTGTCGTAGTCTCTAGCCATCAATGTAACTTGTTCCCTTGGAGAATTCTATCCAGGAACCTGTCATAGGGCAATGTTGTGAATGTGAATTCCTATTAGCCCAGGAAAGAGAACATGAAGTCTTCATCTATCCTACAAGATAGGCATGATTCTGTATTTATTCCAGTAACTGACAAATTTTCCATTGGATTGAGGGTTTTTTACCAAGCTTCTGGCATTTCTTCTTTTTCCTTTCTTTTTATGCACTTGTCTGACCTCTGTACAACCCGAAGTTTGCATATTGGCCTAATAGTCAAGAATATTTATTCAATATGTTGCATTATATATATAATGTATAATATATATATATATATGCACATGCTCTTCTTTCTGGCAGAACATTCTCTGGGTTTGCTGTTGTTCTTAATTATGGTAATTTCTCTGCCTCTTTCCTTAAATGTCTGGGACAACTGGGATAATCCAGTTCATCTTGTCTTTTGCAGGGTGAACCAGGATCCCCAGGAACCCCAGGAGTTGATGGCGAGCAAGTACGTTATGTGTAAATCATGTGTGCAACATAGATTATTTCAGGAGCTTATTTCTGTGATCCCAAATTGTAGCTTAGGTTTTGTAATCTAAATAATAATATAATTATAGTAATTAATAAAGGTCATGTTATGTTGCTGCATACTCTACAGTCTAATAATGGCTGCATTACTACATATTGATAACAAAGGTCAATCCACAGAATGACTTATTCTTTTTATTATGGTCAAAGCTAGAATTCTGTTGGTGTCTCAGGTTTTTCACATATTTCTTTCTAAATAAATACATATTTTAGGGTCCTAAAGGCTCAAAAGGCGACACAGGTGATCCTGGAATATCTGGAGAAAAGGGAGGAATTGGACTGCCTGGCCTGCCAGTGAGTATGAAAAATTAATTAGTTTTACCTAAAATACTTGTATTTTTTCTCTCTTCCATTATCAGAATTCCCAAAAGTGCTGATAAATTGGATATGGCACAGAAAGCACTGTGGAGGAAAATTCTGAGATTGCTCTGCAGCTAATCTAGGAGAAGGTGTAAATTGCCAGACCTTTCCATTCCACTTAGAGTCAAGCAAAATATTGCTCTGGGAAAAGAGAGATTAGTTGGCATGCTGATCGGATTTGTACCTCTCTTATAGGGTAGAGCATAATTTGGGCAAGTATAGCTTCTAGCAGATAGAAGCTATGTTTTGAACACATCAGAAATTTTGAAATTACTCAGATTGAGGAGGGAGAGGAAAGGCATCAGTATATATGGGATGCATTCTTCCTATTCTGTACATAAATTTATGTACAAATTAAGTTTCTCAATGAAAAATAGCAACAATTACAAAAATGTATCCATAGTAAAATACATCATGAATGGAGTGCCAATTTAAGGACTTATCATGAACATAGTGCCCCAACTGACAATATAAAAGCATACTTTTGCATTTGTTAAATTATTAATAAAGTAACACCAAAAATTTTAAGAAATTAATTTCATTATGTGTGCTGTATTGTTCTTTTTAAAAATTATATTTGCAAATAAATAATTTCTAGATTGACTGCTCATAAGATTAAAACTGTTTATAAATGCTGTTTTGCAATGATTTTGTAGGGAGCCAATGGTATGAAGGGTGAAAAAGGAGATGTTGGTTTGCCTGGTGCCCAAGGTCCTTCAGTAAGTCTCAGTGTGGCGTTCAGTAAACATAATAATCCAGCCGTGGTTCTTCAGCTTTTGATTTTGGACAATATTTCATATTCATGACTGATCTTTCCTGACAACTTTGATGGTACCTACACCACTTAAAATTTAAAAATATTTTTCTTCTTTGAATAATTATTTACACTTTTGAAAATTATCAGACTTCTGGTCATAGAGCTAAATACCATTTAAGGAATTCTAAAGACAGTCCTGTTCTGTTCTGTTCTTCCATTATGAACAGCAGTCCTGCTCACTTCAGTGGCTCTGTAATAAATCAAAATATAAATGTTTTGCAAGGTAAAATAGAGGGATAAAACTGATGAAAAACCCCAAATCACCAAATTTCTCTGAACACCTTGTATTCTGGGGTCCTTATAAAGTCCACTGAGAACCAGACTAGACCACTTTCAATGATGTCAGTAATAATAGCAGAGACTGATAAGACCAGATATTCTCCTGATTTTGAAAGCACTGTAAAAGCATTTAAAAAAAGCAAACAAACACCTAAGAAAAACCTCCCTAGACAATACCTTTATGATATGGGTGATTAATATTATGAGAGCACAGCAAGTTAGGAAATCTCAGAGCAGAAGTTAGCTACACTGACTTGTCAGTGGTGCCATGCTCTGGGTATTCGGAACTGTAGCTCTGAGGAGGTGAAGCTTTGCCATACAGGACATACTATGCACCCTGTATCTCCAAGTCTCTTTCTCTGAAACTAAAATTAATTTGTTCCAGATTTTTTCAGTTGAAACAAGGTTTTCCATTTTCAGGACATTTCACAGATGGTGAAATATCTGTCTTAGGTTTCAAAGATCACTTTGTTGCCTCTCTGGTCATCGTCTACAGCTAGTGTAGCAGAGGGGTTGCGCGTAAGTCTGGAAACATAGGCATCCCTGCTGCACCTTGCAAGTTACAATAATGGCCCTTCAGGATTAAACCCAGAAAGAGAGGTAATATCAAACTATATATCATCATGGAATGGTCTTCCATGGATTTGTTATGGACACAGAAAACCAGCACAGAATATGCATGGACTAAATGCTGGGAAACCTGACTACCTGTTTTAACGACTTCAGGAAATTCTTGGTACAAATGGGCTAAACGAAATAAAATGAGAGACAAAGGGAAATTGTGAAAATTAGAGAAACCCTCGCTTGAATTTAGTGTCTTTTTCATTCATCAGTACTGGGGAGGAATAAAATCACACATGATCTTCTTTTTCTTTACAGAAGCAACTAAATAGCAAGTACTATAAAATATTAACAGTTTTAGCATCCCTCTTCAATACTGTTTGCTTTAGTGAGGGTTTTTTAACCCATTGTGTCTTAAAATGTGTCTTAGATCCTAGGAGTAAGAATCAGGAGATGAGTGTGCTGCCATATGCCAGAGGCAAATCTGCTCTTCAGATACCCTGTCTTCTGAATCAAAGTAGTTCCCATTCCTAACCCCCTTTCTAGAAATGCTGTTGTCGAGGTTTAAGGCCCTCAAACAGTTCCCTCACTCACTCACCCTCCTTTCTTCTACAGTCCCAGAGGGCGACGGGGAGGAGAATCGAAAGAATGCAACTCCCACTGGTTGAGATAAGGACAGTTTAGTAACTAAGGTGTAACATAAATCACTACTGATGCCACCAGTAATAATAATGACAAGAGAAATACAAGGAAAGGATACAACAGCTCATCTAGCTCCACCAAGCACTGCACCCCCCTCACCTGATACCAAGCCCGGCCACGCAGTGCCCCCCCCCCCACCCCTTCCTGGTCTCTGCTCTCCATTCTACATCCTGGGCATGACGTACTGTGGTATGGAATACCTCTTTGGTCAGTCTGGGTCAGGTGTCCTGTCTCTGCTTCCTCCTAGCTTCCCCTCCT
>JASSUY010026267.1:0-33798 GCA_032466535.1 Forpus xanthops | reverse complement strand
ACAGCTCAGTCCCTGCTGCAGGAGGACCTCCACCAGAGAGCACAGAGTGCAGCCCTGCCCATTGCACACCCTCCTCTTAGGAGAGCAGTGCAGGCACTCTACAGCCTGAGGTCTGCACGGCAGCCTCGTCTGGGTGCCTCCACTGGCCACCACCAGAGCAGTGAGAGCATAGCTCCCAGGCCGGACCCTGATCATATGGCAAGTGCTCACCGTCCCGCTCACCTGCCCGCGAGCACTGCCGCACAAATTGGCTCAAACCTGCCCTGGTCTCTCGCGCTCCCTAGGGCAGGTTTGTAACCACTCAGGGCTGGTGTCGCTCCTCCTGGTGCTCCCCCTCTGAGTCAGCTCCTCGTGTCTGCTGAGTTGATGACCCTCAGGTTAATATGTTCTTATTTACTGCATGGTGATGTTGTTTAATGGCACTGCAGGATAAGTACAGCAGAGAAAAACACATCACCCTCCAAAAACAGCTACCGCCTCATCCTGATCCCATTCTACTCCTTTCCGCATGCTAATTCCCCTCATCTCTCAAGACTGCCAGCACCATATTGCACACCCAAACCCAGCTCCCCTCACCTTATGTGCTTTAGGATTTCTTTATCCTCATCTGCTGCCTTACAGTGTGCCTGTCACACAGTGCTGAACCTGATGCATGGGTCCATAACCTGTTCCCTCATAAAAGATAACACATATTTTGAAACACCTACTGCGTTCTATAATTTCCAGTTGACCAAAACAGCAAACATGAATTACAGAATCATAGAACAGTTAGGGTTGGAAAGGACCTCAAGATCATCTAGTTCCAACCCCCCTGCAAGGGGCAGGGATACCTCATACTAAACCATGCCACCCAAGGCTATGTCCAACCCAGCCTGGGACAATGCCAGCAATGGAGCATTCACAGCTTCCCTGGCCAACCCATTCCAGTGCCTCACCACCTGCACAGTAAAGAATTTCTTCCTCAGATCCAATTTAAACTTTCCCTGTTTAAGTTTGAACCCGTTATCCTTTCTCCTATCACTACAGTCCTAAGGAAGAGTCCCTCCCCAGCATCCCTATAGACCCCCTTCAGATACTGGAAGGCTGCTATGAGGTCTCCACGCAGCCTTCTCTTCTCCAGGATGAACAGCACAACTTTTTCACCCTATCTTCATACGGGAGATGCTCCAGTCCCTTGATCATCCTCATGGCTCTCCTCTGCACTTGTTCCAACACTTCCATGTCCTTTTATGTTGAGGACACCAGAAATGCACACAATATTCCAAGTGAGGTCTCATGAGAGCAGATTAGAGGGGCAGGATCACCTCCTTTGACCTGCTGGTCACACTCCTGATGTAGCCCAGGATACGGTTGGCTTTCTGGGCTGTGAGCACACATCGACCAACACCCCCAACTTTGCGTATAAAACTCTATAGCAGAAACCTGAAGAGTGCTGACATCTGCGAAAGTGAAGCATGTGACTGGTAAGATTATAAAAGTCCAGTAAAATGATGAATTATCTCTGGATGAGAAACCAACCTCACCATTTTAAAAGGACGTGTGTCGACAGCAAACTGATTTCTAGCTGGAACCCTGGCCAAAATGCTTCAATAAAACTACTGGAAGAAACTTGAAAGAACAAATGGAGTCTGCATAGCAAACAAAATTACACAGTCCAGATCAATGAATAAAAAGTATTCTCATAACACTGAAATAACATCCAATAATAATATAATCATGCAGCATGAATTGTGTAGATCTCAGAGACAAATTTCATCAATAAAATACAGAGAACTTCCTATAATGTAACAAATACAGTTCTGAAAAGAAACAACAGGTACTCAAAGAAAAAAATGAGAGCTGTAGTGGATTTCTTACCTTGCAAGAATTTGCAAATGAAAGCATAGCACAGAGATTAGACAGTGCTGTTGCTACAGTAGCATTATTCATAAGATCAATGGACAATTCTACAGAAGAAAACTAATGAGCATAAAGTTTTGCAATTGCATATCTAATAATGCTTAATATGGACACAAATGCAAAAATCAAGATGCTGTCTGCAATAATGATTGTAGTAAAAGTAACAAGTGAACTATATAGTAACAAGTAAATCCAGAATAGGTATTTCAGGTCCTAAGTCCCATCAGTGGAGAAACAGAGAACAACAAACCAAACAAAAAAAAACCCAAACCAAACCAAACCAACCAACCTACCAAAAAAAAAAAAACAAACAAAAAAAAAACCCCAAAAAACCAAAACAAAACCCAAGAGAAATAATTTGAGGATGGATGCGGTAGAATGGGACAGCTCTCAGCAGGGTACAGACTGAAGTTAAAAGAGCTTAGCCATCCCCTGACTCTTGTCTTTAAACCAGCTATTCTCATTCCAGGAAGAAGAATCAAGAAGTGGAGATGGTGAGTACATGAGAGCTCACACAGCAGAGCTAAGAGAGTGGGTGTATAACACCTGCTGTTAGTCAAAGAGACCTCACAATGAAATACAGCCATGCAGAAAGAACATTGCTTACAACAGAGGAAATTTGTCAAGATACAGGTGATAGGAGTTATTTTTCTATACTTGATGCATTACGAAAATTCTTATAGCTCCTTTGGCAAAATATCGCAGAGATTTGTGTACATTCAGCACTGCTTTGGGCAAACAGGCCCTTCAGTTCAAGGGTGCTTTATTTCATGATGCTGTTCACAATGAAATACAAGATCACTTTAATGGCAAAGAGGTACTAAGCTGTACCTAGGTCATACCTTTGTTTAGATAGGTGAGAAAGAAAACAAAGACAAATCAGTAGAAGAATGTGATAACAGGCCTACTGAATCATTTTTGTAAAGAGCCCAAACACCTGGGGTGAATGTTAGATGAACAAAAAACATAAATTCTGTGAATATAAAGAATATAAATGCTTAGGAAAAAGTTTAACACAATAAAGTGGTATGTCCCAAATCTGAGGCTACAACCAGTGACCATTGTGACCAACATCTATGTGACCATAGTGATATATGTACAAATTACCTGCCAGAAAACTGATAGAGCAGATATAGAATTCACAAACCTACAAATGTTCCTACAGTTGTACAAATGTAAGCAAAAGCTAAACCAGCATAGACAAGAATCACCCAGTCATTAGACAACTGCTTCTAGAACTAAACAAGCCAAAAAAATGATTATAGGCAATGAGTTGCAAGTTTGTAAATCTAACCCACGAAATAAAATAATGTTGAAATGCTTAACTACTATAACAATAGAGGCTTTCTAAGAATATCATGTTAATCTTAAAACTTATGGTTACAACTAGGGACCACTGCTTTCAGGATGCCTTTAGATTCAGGATGAAGACTTAGTCATAAGTAATGAGAATACAAAATGTCACGGTTTTATTTAGGAGAGTGTAATTACCAATTTGTTGCAACCAAGTTACAGAGTAGGTTACTTGAATTCCCACAAAGCTGTTACACTTATTATGGGCAAAAACATACCTTATATGAAGTATTTATTTCTCCTTTTAGTAAAGTTGTAAAGGTCTAATCAAAGAATTATTAGGAGTTTACTTCCATACTAACACTTGGTCAAATTACATGCAGATAAAATGACATATACAAAATCTTTCTAGTGTCAGAAGCTTTCCATGGTGTTATGCTCCCTCTTTCACTGCCCTGGGGAATCCTAAGGTTAACAGCTTCAGCTGGGGAAGGGCCATTGTTGTGAGTTGGCAGCACTGAGTCCTTTGCTGAAATGCATATAATACTGATGGTGACATTTCATAGAATGTCAGTATATAAAACGGGGGGAGTTGTGCAGGAGTTGATGATTGCTGCTTGGGATTGGGCTGGGTATCAGACAGCAACTGCATTGTGCATCACTTGTGTTTCCTGGGTTTTATTCTCTTTTTATTTTATTTTATTTTGGCATTTCATTACAGTTATTATTAATACTGCATTTTAATTATAATAATATGTTATTTCAATTACTAAACTGTTCTTATCTCAACCCACAGGGTTTTACCTTTTTTTTTCAGTTCTCCTTCCTATCCCATCAGGGCAGTGAGCAGCTGTGTGGTATATATTTAATGGCTGCAGACCACAATAACATGCTTACATAAAACTGATCTGTCCATCATTTTGAAACTTTATTCTCTACCCAAATTCACTATATGGTAAGTTTTACGTATGCTGCATACTTCTTTGCTCTTGTCATGGTTTGGACAGCTCTCATTGTTACTCATAAAGGGATTTTACCCAGCTCCCAGGGTTGCACTCTAATAATCACTAACTGACCTTGATGCCAAGTCCCTGTTTACAGCCCTGGAGCCTTCCTTATCATTCTGTGCCTTTGCTTTCAAGGCCTTCACATCTATGCCAGCCTTGTAGCCTCCTATGCTTGAGTTCTATTCTAGGGTCATAGCAGCACCCTTTAAATAGAATAATGGCTTATTACCACTATCTATTAGCTACAAATATAGTAGAAATCTAGGCAAAAGCTAAAAGAACATAGTACCACTCAGTCGGCTATTAGACAACTGCTGCTAGAAGTAATTAAGCTCAAAGGGAGCCAAGCCTGGCAGGTCCCAAGCCCTGTGCTGCTGCCTGCCCCCACAAAACGTGACAGCAACACCATCCCTACTGAGACACAGGGCTACAAGTGTCAGGGGAAAGAAAACATACTTACTGCCTTTGCTGAACAGGTCTGGAAAATACTCCTGGGATACAGGAGTATTTTGTCTTATTTTCAACCCAAACGCACACCTGGATGACGCCTGCTGTTTTAAATGCATTCCCTAGTTCAATCAGCAGATTTCAACATTAGAATATACACGACTATTTTAGGCTTTAAATGCAATCGCTTGGTGTCTGCCACAGTGAGAGCTGTGATTGCTAGAGCTACTGATGAGGATGAGTGCACAAATTGACCAACACTAATTAGCACAGACCACACCCCCAAACCTCACCATCACTTTAAGGGCTCCTCGCTATGGGATTTTGTGCAGCTACACCATGCTCGCTGGCAGTCAAGTGCCAATTCAACACATTCAAATGGATACAATTATTTAGTAATTTTTTTAAAATAACAGTAGAGATATTTTATAATGGCTGATGACATTGTAAGAACTTTATGAGCTGAAGCCTGTGGCACAAGAGAAAAAGATCCATGCAGACACAGCTTTGTTTACACTGGTTGGAAGAAAATGTATTTTCTTTTCCTCTGCTATCATTCTTATTTTCTGGAAATTGTTCTACTAGTTGCATTGCATCTTTCTAGATACATTTATTTCACTGTGTTTGGACCTAAGTTATCTTGGTTTTAAAAACTCTAATCATTTTTTTTTAGACACAAATATTACAAATGTTATGAACACAAGAAAGCTCTACTAATGTTTTAGGCAATTCAACATGATAGCTGATGATAAAGTATCAGACATCTTGAAAAGAAGGTTAACTGCATTTATGCTAATATTCTACACTGATAATAATGATAGTATATTTATTTATCTGTAATTATTACTCAGGAAACATTCATCTTGACATCTGTGAATTAGAAACAGTGTTCTCAAAAGCTGTGCTTAATAAAAAGAGTATTTGACATTAAAATATCCAAACAAGAATATTTAATTTAAATAATGACATTTTTTTCTTTTCTGTCATTAAGTTGAATATTATTTTTATTGTTATTATTAATATTGTGTTGTCATTATTGTTACTACAATTATTATTGGTCCTATAAGACTGCAGCTTTTTCTCAAAGGAATATACAGATAGAATATTTGTATCATAAGATTTGCAAAGGGTACTCTGTCTCTAAGTACAGGGACAGTATGAAAATAAATGTTTAGAAGTTCTCAAAGTTCGGAATGAATTCTTTTGATATGCACTATCAAACTGAAATATAAGTCCATTCCAGTTATATATAGGCAAGTACTTAGAAGATTTTGGTTTTGGTTACCTGAAGGAAATACTAGAAAGACTATTTTTATCATAGAGAAAATTCTAGATGGAAAACTGTATGCCTACTGTATTTTATGTATAAGCAGAATGAAAAACTTTTATTTCCAAAGAGTCAACCCACAGAGGGCTACTGTGCAATTACCTTTGACCATAAAGGAAACTGAAGCTTCACTCTGGGAATTTATTTCTTTGCATATTTAAACCCAATTTCACTACGAAAGCTCCAAGTATACACTTAAAGGTAAATACTTGCTTAACCACCCATTTGATGAAGAATGCTTCCTGAAATACCAGCCTAGAGAATTAAGTCCACTGATGCACACAGGCACCACTTCAGTAACTAATTGCTGCGGTAGCTGGCTACATAATGACATTTCAAAGCCTTTCCCAACCTATGTAACCTACACACTTAGCTTATAGCTGCCAAAGAATTTGAACAATCACAACTGTGGCATGATTTTGATCCAAACACCAGATTGCGGCTATCTACATTCCGATTCAGTTGCTTCCTATCCCTGAAATCTATAGACACTGGAGCTGTCCACAGTAATATTCCTCAGACACAGAAGAGTCTGATGAGCAACACAGCATTACCATGAAGGAGATCTGATAGTTATTTCAGGCTTAAGCTTCTTTGGGATTCATAAACTAGTGAGGGAATAAGTTAGATAGATGATCTGAATACACTGCTACTGAATACGAAAGTGTCGCTGCTGCTCTTTTATTAATAAGGTAGCAGTTGGAGTGCTCATCAAGTTACGCATTAGAAAAATTAGGAAATAGGTGTTCACTTTTGGGAATTTGCTAGACGAATCCCACAAGAACCATCTGGGGATGTGTTCCATTAAACTACTCATAAGTGATCCAGAAAATGAGTCAAGCAGCAATAAAATTTCTCCAGCGATAAAAACCAGCTCTATCTGTGCACACTATGAAGGAATCTAGACAATGTTATTTCAGGAGAAAGATCTTGGAGGCATTACATTCAGTTTTACAGAAAGGATTTGTCCTGTGTGCACTATCAATTAAAAGGACATTCTCTATTACGTATTTTTAAGAAAGTAAAAGAAAAAAAAACTGCAAAACATGTACAATTCCCCCCCACACTTTAATAATGAAGAACATTCTGGTGTCTCAGTTTAAAAAGTATTAGAACCAAAAAAGATCAAGATGAAAAGGATGATTATGAGCATGGAAATATTGACACATGAGAAGCTGAATATGAAAGTCTTGGCAATCTAGATGTTCCTGCAGTTTAAGATGTCCTTAAACAACTAATTCCTGGAAGACCTCCCATCTTTCACTACTTCTATTCTTACCCAAGCTTTCAGTCCTGCTGCGACTTGCAGGACCTGCAGACTGAGCCCTTTCTCATGTTATTCTGTCTCATTTTGAAACGTGAACCTTATACCTTATCTAGTGGGCCACAATGTGTTGCATAGATACAGAATGAAACAACATGCAATTTTGTCTCCTACGGTATTTGTAATTACTTGCTGATATATTAGGTGTATCTGTTTTCTTAAACAGCACCTATAACATAAACATGTATGCTTAAGGCAGTTATGTGTTGAATATGGAACTCACTTCTAATGTTTCTATTATTTGAAGGCTGCACATTTTGTTTAAGAGAACCTGTTACTAATTAGTATTCAAATGAGCTCAATGTAGTCTTACAAGTGCCTCATCTAGAAAGCAAGGCAACACTTCAGCCACTCTGATTGCTCATTATAATCAGAGCTGAGGGAGTGCAGAGAAGAAAGATTTACAGCACTTTCAGCTTCAAATTCAGGAATCACGACTGCTTCAAGATGTGCAGAGAGCTGACCAGTGACTTCACATCCTCACCTGTAGTGGCAGACTCCCCAGCCCTCCCACACAGTGGGACTTTTTCAAGGATAATGTTGTCTCATCTCTGACCAACCCTTTGAAATTAACTGTGAAGGAAGTCCATGCAAGTGCCATGCTTAAAAGCTAGAAGTGATCATCCCATTTAACTCCTCATCGCTTTTTCTAGTGAGTCTCCATCACTGAGCAGGTTTCCACGTTAACGCTTTGTACCCTGAAGTGCAATGGTACCTGTGATGCAGGAAAGGTGCTTACTTGGGATAAAGGAAGGGATTTCCCCTGACTGCTGTACCGGCCCCAGGCAGAGGAACAAGAATGTTTCAGCTTTCAGCAGTTTAAAGACTTGGCTAACATCTGAATTACAACGTTCATTTTCCTGCAACTGGGCTGACTGCCAATTGTTATTTCCGAAAGGCTGTCCCTTGATTAACCACAATACTGCAAAAAAAAGTAGCAAATGGGTTTAAGCATCCTATCAGCAAATACAGAAAGAGACCACTATTTTGTACATCCCCTGGATTTTCATGTAGTGATATGGAAACCACACTGGTGGAGGGAAGGCACGCTGGCAGTGATAAATGGAGGGCTGGGAATTAAGAAGGAAAAGGAAGTTCATAAATAAATGGTAAACACAGGATCTCTAATGGCATTTACACAGACCAAAGTGTTTCAATACCCGAAATTACCTGGAAAATGCACCACCTTCTGAATAAGTATTTCAAATAACAGATAGATTAAATACTTAAAAAAAAAAAAAAAAACAGTGTCAAACTCTTTCACAAACATATCCTTTTTTTCTGAGCTAGAATTTCAATGTTTTGCATATGAGACATTTCCTCTCACATGTGACAGTCACTCATGTCTTTGTAGGTTTTGATTGCTTTTTCTTTCCTTGTAAGATTGGGTTCTCTGTAAAGACAAAGAACACTAATGCCCTTTTCAATGGCAAAATTACTTGCTCCTTTACTATTCAGAAATTGTAACTACTCATATTATATTAATTTAGACAAATACATTTTACTGAGAATGCAAGTTCTTGGATGATTTCTCACAAAAGTGTCAGAAGTAGTTAACAGACGAGTATGTTATAGCAATATTATATATATATCACGATTTTATGTCTGACAAATTTACTGATTGCAAATAAAACTGCTTGCAAATTGATTCTTGGTCATCTCTGCTAACATGGAGATCTGCTCTGCAAATGGAAGAACTTATTTTATAATATTCTCATAATGGAAAACTATAAAGATATTAGAACAATATAAGCTGTAAATGAGTCTGACTAAAACCCCCAAATTTTTTAATGAGTAGTGATTATAGTAATCCTAATAGCAATTTAGTTGAAAACTCATTTTCATGAAATGTGCAAAGTACTCAGAACAGTTACCATTCAGGGAACATCCAGCTCCTTGCCTGTGGAGCCTAGATCTCACCTCAACTGAATAACGACAGAGTGGCTTAAGAAGTTGCGACTTGTAAAGGAAAGTTAAAGAAGTCAAAATTAGCTTTGCCAAGTTTTTTTTCTTAAGTTAACTTGGTTTGGAGGGATGATGGTTAGCTTTTGGTTGGGGTAACTTAGGCTGTGACTCCAACAGGTACTCTAGTGTTCCTCACTGCAAGTTTTTAGGTTTTTAGAATATATTATTTACACAGTAGAATAAAGATGCATCCTCAGTGGAAGGCAGACTGACTCCTCTGGCAAGGTACATAAAAATCCGTATCACAGAGAAAGTAGCCTGGAGAATGCCAAGGGGTTTCCTCTGGGAAGTCCAAGAATTTCATGTTGTTTCTGCTGCCCTAAAAGAGATATCATGTATGCATTCTCCTAAACAGACCTTCCCCTTGGCTGGAGTCACTAGTACTGAACTGGTTTGGCCAAGATGTCAGTGACTAATTGCGTACAGGCTGTTTCCCCTAAAAGTTTGCAGTATGCTGCTCCTGCTGTCCTCCCCAGAAGTTCCCATCTCCCACAAGCGCTCTTATGGTGTCCAAACTGGAACGGGCTACAATAAACACATCAAACAAACATTAAATTGAAAGAGTAAAATAATTTAAAAACTCAGTTGAAAGCAAATCACTGTACTCCAGAAAAGGTTAAGTGCCAGCAATCCTCATCAGGCAGCTAATTTTACTGCACTAAAAATTAATATTCATTTTGCACTTAAGTTTTATCATCCAGATCATCCTTGGCAATTGAAAGCACTACTCCAACCCCCTTTATGCACTCAGATTTATGCAAGAAGAGATAACTGTGCACAGGCTCTGAGTGTTGCAAAATTTTCATTAGATGGTAGCCATATCTCAGATAATCACAAGATATACAGATTACATTAACCTATTATAGTCAATACTGCTTAATGTCACCGCCAGTTATTTTACCACAAAATTTCCTTCTATTAAAGCTTTTTCCCAGGAAACACTGCAACCTGCCTTTGGCTGAAAATGAAGCATTTTATTTGTTTTCAAGTTCTTGAGTGCTTTAGCACCTGTGGTCTCCCTTGTTACTCATTTTCAATACCAGTGCAAATGAACATAAAATAAAATTGAATAGCAGCCTGTTTATGGCAGACTTCTTCTGTAGCTTTGAGACAAAAGATGAGGGTATTTTTCCTGTATGAGCATCCTCAAATGTTCAGACTGATACTAAATGCTGAAAAAAAACACACTGCTTTTCCTTTCTTCCTTTCCTAACCTGAAAAGATGGTAAAATAAAAAAGGAAATAAATCTTGAATTAGAACTACGTGCACCACAGAAACTGAGCAGAGCTTTGGCTGCTTAATAGACTTAGCTCCTTCTACTACCATTTTCATTGAAAGGGTTTTTTTTTTTGCTTCAAAGTGTGCAAAGAACAAAGGACTCAAGCTCTCTGAGGGTATAACCAGGCTCCCTGGGCTGCGTTCAACCACAAGTCTCTGCTGATGTGCTGGATCTGAGGCAAAGGCCTCAGTTTGAAAAGACAGTTACAGGATAGCTGAACAATTACTTGAGTTCCCCCAGCAGGGTTTATTTACCTTGACTTAGGTGTCCAGAAGTTAAGATATTTCAGCCTAAACTAGTCATGTGAAGCTTTCAATGCAAAGGAATGGACACTTTCAGAGGGCAACTCATCTCAAGCTGAGGCTGGTGCTCAAGATGATTTAGAAGTTTAGGTGAATAAATCAGTTTAAGGATCTAAATATCTTTTGGATCTACCTGACCCATGCTATTTAAAATGTAAACAAAGTACAGTTGGCCACTATAAAAATATATATAAAAAAATAGGCCTAGCATTGGTGGGGTTCTTTTGTAAAAAAATATTGGGGGGAGAGGGAATACTGTAGCCATGTTAGCAAAATTTCAAGATTGCTGACATCACTTTTGAAACTGGCTGAAGGGTTACAGTCATCATTTAGCTATTCCGGAAAAAGGTAACAGAACCAGCATGAATCTGAAACATTGCATATAGTAATTCTCACCTTCAAGCACCTATTTAACTGCTGTTTCTACTGGGAAAGCTGAATGAAAACTTCACTACTCTATTAGCGACCTAAATGTTAGACTGCTGCTGCCACAGAGGGCAAACAAGGTGGAAACTACAGAGTCAGGAAAGCACTAGTTGAGATACTACTACTACCTGCTTCAAACATATTTCTTCCGCTATGCAGTATAATTTATTACCCAGAACCAGTCACTGACTGCAAAAATAACACTGGGCAACAGATCCTGGTATGATTTAAGAGGGACAATACACCTAATTATGAGAAACTCCATTTGTTTCATTTTTATTTTATGCAAGTTACAGGGGAGTTTGACAATGATGGAGTTTCCCAGCAGAAAACCCACACAGTGTTCAGTCTTTGACCTTTCTCCCAGGACCTGTGGGAATGGTGCTGTATAAGAATAACTGATTAATTAAACCTCTCAGCTGTGGTTTACCAATTTACCACCAGTAAATAGGTCATACAAGGACAGGTTCTGCCCCCCTGCATTCTGAACAACAGCAAAGCAGCCATCACTTTATATTATTGCAAGCTCCTGAGATGCACACAGAAGCCTGGAAAAGGCGCCTGAGATGCCTGTCTGGTAAACAGAGCTTGATCTTGTGTCTGTAAACAGTGCTCCTTGCATTGCTGCCCACCTTGTCTTGCACTGTCCCTCCCTTGGTCCATGCTGCTGGCCCCTGCAAGGCTTCCATCAGCACCTGTGTTTCCTTGGCATGTCCTTACTTCACATCCTCACAGAAAGCACTCTACCAGACAGGGACTTGCATGCAACATGACTGACAGGAAGGAAAGACGTCTGACTGCCTTCATTCCTTCACTTGTAGGGAAAGGGTTTTTTTGCTGCTTTTTGCTCTTTTGTTTCTTTTTCTTTAATCAAATGTTATTAGCACACTATTTCAAAGCAGCTCTCTAAATCCCATTCTGCCAGACAGTGTTGCTATGCTATAAATGTTCAATGGCAAGTAAGTCCTGTCATAAATCATTTCTTGCTGCTGCTGCTTTAGCACACTATGCTCATCAGTGCCTGCCTTTGCCAGTCCCTGCTGCCAGCTCCACATAGGCAGCAAGGCTGGTAAGCAACCAGCCAGAAAGGCGCAAGGAGCACAAGGTCTCTGAGAGTCCACTGCCTATCACTCCTCTGATCCCCCCTCACACTGGTTTTCAACCTTTCTGCCACCTCAGACACATGCAGGGTGACAAGCAAGATGAACCATCATGTTCACTGTGAAGGCAGGGGATCTGATTCTTCCGTGTCTCTGGAAATGCAGATGAACTACTGTAGCAGCCTGCTGTGCAGGAAATAGAAATTAAATGCCACCTTCAGGCAGATAATATGGGAAAAAAATGTAAACGACCATCTGCATATAATGCAGCAATGATCCACTACTATCTAAACAACAGCTTCAGACCACTGGCTGAAGGCCCAAAACTGTTGTTTTTGTGGTTAGTTTTGTGCTTAGGAATTGCTTTTCTTCCATTTTAACTGTGAGAATATATTTGAGTAAGTGTTGCTAGTACCTTCCATCAGACAGGATGGTACAGGATTCTGGACATTGAGTAGGAATAAGCAGAGGCCCCACAAATTTCCTTTGCACAGAACTCAGAAAAAAAAAAAACTTTCTTTTTTTGATTCTTCAGCTATCAACAGGAATGCAGCTATTAAGAAGAATGCAGCTATCAAGGGATGCAGGTTTACTTGCAAAATTCAGAGTCCTTTCCCCTAAGTCAGCACATATGATTGAAATACTTGCAACCTTGACGAGGTCCAGAGCATTTTCTTCTTGCTTATCTTATGAAGGCTTATCGGTAACAACAGCTTAAAAAGATTTAAGAGATTAAGAAACTGTGACTACAGAGTATGTGTTTTATGAAAAGAAGGTAGGGCCAGATAATGTTATAGGTATCACTACATAATACATTACATGCTATTGCATAACATGTCTGCTGGGGGAAGGGATGGGAGAGAAATGCAATCTTTAAAACTTGAGGCTGAGTGAGAAATATTCCCAACAGGGTGAAGGGGAGAAGCAGACAAGGTGCCTGACAGGCCCAGCTAGTCCAACACAAGTTCAACAGATAGGGCTCCCCGAGATTCTGCAGAACCAAAGGAAGCCTTTAAAGTGCATGCTGATGTGATGGGCTCTGGTTTAGCTTTAAACTTGATTTTAATCTGTGAACACACAGGACATAGGCAGATGCCTAAGTTATGTATTAGTCTTAAATCTCAGGGATTGTCCTTTGTCTTATTATATGTGTGTATGTGTCCTCATACACAAAATCATAGAATAGAATCATAGAATCATTGAATAGTTAGCGTTGGAAAGGACCTTAAGATCATCTAGTTCCAACACCCCTGCAAGGGCAGGGTCATCTCACACTAAACCATGTCACCCAAGGCTATGTCCAACATGGCCTTGAACATCACCACTGATGGAACATTCACAACTTCCCTGGGCAACCCATTCCAGTGCCTCACCACCCTTACAGGAAAGAATTTCTTCCTCACATCCAATCTAAACTTTCCCTGTTTAAGTTTGAACTCGTTACCCCTTGTCCTATCACTACAGTCCCTCATGAAGAATCCCCAGCATCCCTACAGCCCCCTTCAGCTATTGGAAGGCTGCTATGTGGTCTCCATGCAGCCTTCTCTCCTCCAGACTGAAAAGCCCCAGCTCTCTCAGCCTGTCTTCATACAGGAGATGATCCAGTCCCTTGATCATCCTCGTGGCCCTCCTCTGCACTTGTTCCAACACTTCCATGTCCCTTTTATGTTGAGGACACCAGAACTGCACACAGTACTCCAAGTGAGGTCTCATGAGCACAGATTAGAGGGACAGGATCACCTCCCTTGACCTGCTGGTCATGCTCATTTGACGCAGCCCAGGATACGGTTGGCTTTCTGGGCTGCGAGCGCACAATGAAGCCAGCTCATGTTCATTTTCTCATTGACCAACACCCCCAAGTCGTTCTTTGTAGGGCTGCTCTGAATCTCTTTCCTGCCCAACCTGCATGTGCGCCTGGGATTGCTCTGATCCAGCTGTAGGACCTTGCACTTGTCACGGTTAAACTTCATAAAGTTGGCATCAGCCCACCTTACAAGCATGTCAAGGTCTTCTGGAAAATAAACTACTATAAACATACACACTATTACAACTCCTAAAAGCATATTTTACTTTCAGGCCAGAGCACAAAGGGTCGATGCAGAAACAATGTCCAAGATTAAATAAATCATCACATTTGCCAACACACAGCCTGTGACTACTGACTAGTTTTGTAATCTATCCACACTGTATCTTTTGAGTTAGCCACCAACTGTTTCTATCATTTTTTTGAATCTAAACACAGTATGCAAGTGTTTAAATCCAGACTTGGTCTTCCACACTGGAAAATCAAAATATCCTGGGTTTGGATTTGAAACTCACAATGTCTAAGTTTGCGGTATTTATTTGTCAACATTACAGTTTACAGGCAGCAGTATCCTTTAGCGTTTCCAATATAATTCACTACAATGCTCATGTCAATAGTATGGGTTTTTTTCTTGCCCATTTTCAGCAGACTGCTTTGTGTTTTATTTCTCTTATTTCCATTCATTTCCTCCTACCCAGATGGGTCAAACACATTTGCACACATACAAGTTGGGGAATATTTTATCTGCTTCCCAAGTGTGTTCATAAAGAAAGAGTTGACTTAGAAACAGAAATCCTTCTGTTCCCTGCTCACAGAAAGTCAGCTTTCATTTTCAGAAGAAAAAGAGATTGAGAGCTAGAAGGAAAGGGTACAGTACGTAATACTGAAGGCAGAAAAACATACCTTCCTCTTTTTTGGTACACTGTTTACTTAGGTTTGTGTAGGCTTCCTGAAGGCCTGTGAGGCCTTCATTGCTGATATTCTGGTCCTAGACTAGAACAGCAAAGGGATATGACAGTGATCTGTGTGATGGATAATGGTGTTTTTAGAGGACAGCAACAGATTTTTCTCCTACCACTTTTTGTCTTTTGAGGAGAGATCTGCAGCTACTGCACTGTAGTTCAATACCAGAATTAAGTCTGTTCTGCCCCTTAGGGTTTTGACAAAATCCTAAGGATCAGGCACAGCCATGAGGCTGTTTGATGCTGTTTTGCTGACTGTCAGCTGTTACCATGCAGGCAGGTTGTTGTCCAGAGAGGCAGCATTGTAGAGCCTCTGTGGCAGGCTTGGAGAGCAAGCTGGAGACCAAAACACTGACGGACATATGCCACCAGAAGTACTGCTAAGAAAAATTGGTAGAATAGCTACAAGAGTTGTTAACAAAATATAGTCTGCGCCAGGGGTCGTTGTTGAGATGGCCAAAAAACACATATACACACTTCTTCAGTGACTAAGTAGAAAGTTCTTCTCTACTATTACAAACCCTTGCTTATACACATTTTCTAGCATATATGCATCATTTAGCAATTGGTTTCCATCAGTTAGCAACAGCACATTATTGGACGACCTTTTGCCACATTACTGAAATCTTGTTCTGCAGTTATTTACTCCCCTTTACTTGCTCGCTCCTCCAGATGCCTTCTGCTTTTTCATTCAGAAGCCTTCTGCTCCCTCATTGGAATCATAGAAGAGTTAGGGTTGGAAAGGACCTTAAGATCATCTAATTCCAACCCCCCTGCCATGGGCAGGACATCTCACACTAAACCATGCCACCCGAGGCTATGTTCAATCCAGCCTTGAACACCACCAGCAATGGAGCATTCATAACTTCCCTAGGCAATCCATTCCAGTGCCTCACCACCCCTACAGTAAACAATTTCTTCCTTATATCTAATCTAAATTTCCCCTGTTTAAGTTTGAACCCATTACCCCCTGAACACCACCAAGTTGCTCAGGGCTGCTCTGAATCTCTTCTCTGTCCAACCTGTAGCTGAGCCTGGGATTGCTCCGAAGCAGGTGTAGGATCCTGCACTTGGCATGGTTAAGCTTCATAACCTTGGCATCAGCTCACCTCACAAGCGTGTCAAGGTCCCTTTGGATGGCATTCCTTCTCTCTAACTTATCAACTGAACTACACAGCTTGGTGTCATCAGCAAACTTGCTGAGGGCGCACTCAATCCCACTGTCCATGTCACCAACAGAGATGCTGAACAAGACCGACCCTTGAGGGACACCACTCGTTACTGGTCTCCAGGTGGACGTTGAGACATTGACCACTTTCTTCAAGGATAAGCTTTGACATCTTCAAGGCTAAGTTCTAACTTCTTACCCTCAGTCACATAGTCCCCCACAGCCAGGCACAGCTTAGGCTTGTCAGTGCCTGTATCTTTCAGCAATGGCTATCAGATCTGGTGGGTATGCTCAACATCACTCATTAGGGCTACATGAGTGAACACATAATTATCATTTTGACTAATGAGGGGTTAAACCCAGCAGACATGAAGACTCCTGAACAAGAGAACTTCCTGTCTGCTATTTCCCATTATATTCAGTTAAAAAGGCTGTGGCACAGATTATTTGTGAACAAGAGGGAGAAATGCTACTTATTTCTCCCACTCAAAGACACAGAGCAGGAGGCCCGATATTAACTAATGAAGGAGTACCCATAAAAAGGTCTAGAAGTACTAGGAGAGCTCTTCTAATTGCTACTCATGCATGGCTAGACACTGAAAGACAAGTTTAAGAAAGAGCCAGGCAATACTGATAAACAGTTACAGTCTCACTTCAAAATATGACTTTAAAAAACTTAAAAGGCTTTTAAAAATTAGTTTCTCTTTGATCAAGCTTTCCTGCTCTCCGTAGTCCAGCATAATTCCACTTAATATGATGCCATGGCTCTTCATAAATCTGTAACTGCATTTGACAGCTATACCCATATATTTGCCTTTTTGCTTTTCATCTAAAAAAATATATTTTAAACTCCTGTGTCATTAACACTGTCATTACTTGAAAATGAAAGGCAAGGACACAGTGAGTTAGATGCCCAAGGGTCCCAAAGAGCAGTTTGGGCTGCACCAGCTGTCTTCTAAAGGCATCTGAAATCATTGGGAATAAAGAGAAACTTCCTTTCAGAGTGACCATAAGGCACAATTCGTCCTCCCAGAAGTCACCTCTTCACTCAGCTAAGAAGAATGTGTTTAAATGCTGCTCACTGCCCACTGTCTGAGCTGAACACACGTACATCTGCTGAAAGCCAGGAGCTGCATAGCTGCCACAAGCACAGCAGAGACCCCATGCTAATACTCTCTGTTGTAGAGAATTCTCTCAGGTTCAGCACGTAGCTTAAGTTTTCCATTCAGAGTCCCCTGCCATTAACTGAGCGAGGCTGGCATACTGTTTGGGTTTTTTTTGGGAGGGAAGGTTTTTCAAGGAAACTCAATCAGTCTCCCTCTCATATTGTGTCTCTTATGTCACAATTAGAGCATGCCTTCTTTCAGTGATCCAAAGTAAGTAAAAAAAAATCTTTTCTCCCCTTTTGCAAAGCTCAAGCACCTGCTTCTTCCAGTTCACAGGAACGTGAGTTCTGGAAATGCATAGCTGTGAGTTTGTCCACCAAAGTCAACTCACAACCATTACTTCCAAAGGTCACTACTCTTTTCATTCAGGGAGGTCTTTATTCTTTCAAAGACAGTGCAGCATCTAAAAACTGGATAAGAAGTAGCAGTTGCGAAACCCCACAACTGACATATATCCACTGTCACCTTCTGCCTGGCTTTAGGCACAGTACCACAAACCATCCATCCCTGTACTGAGAAAAATACAGATCAGATTAGGTTATTTTCATTTCCCTTTGGAGGCCTGCCCTGCCTTCTTCATTAACTATATATAAAACTCAGGGTCCTGAATTAAGGGCATCCAATCCCCCTGATATGGCTGGATAAGTAAGTTTCAGAATACTAATCATTATATGATCCTTAAAGCACACAATCTGAAAATGGACTTACACTGTTGCTACTGGTTTAGCCCGTCTGAGAAAAGAGAGTGAGATTAATGAGTGAGTCCATTAGAACCATCCAGGCAATTGGCAATGGCTATTCCGTGGCTGTTAACTGGATATGAATTAGTAAAAACATTTACAACAAAGAATGATTAAAGAGTTTCACTTCAGGTTCTACCACAGCTTGAATTGCTTTCATTATGAATATGCCAATTGTGCTAAGGTTTAATTAAATTAAAAAAGATTTATAAACCCAAAAGATCTAAATACAGAAACAGCAGAGAGAAATCACAAAGCTGGAAGCAAAATTTCCTATATCCTCCACATTATTCACAGACACGGCAGCTGCAGGGCTTAGGATCACAGTGCATAATGTATTAATGCTCTCCTGGCCAGTTCCTGAAAGCATCTGCATGCACCATCACAGGACTAAAAGCATTATGCAATGCTTTACTAGGCTTACATAGATAAGATGAGTATAGTTTTTTTTCTCACACAAATCCCTCTTTTCATAGGCATTGCATCTTCGGAAGCAAAACGAACACAACCTAACAGCAAAATTGCAAGTTCCTTCAGGAAATATAAATGTCAAAAGTCTGGAAAAGATAAAACTTCTCTTACTAAAGTATTGAATTAATTAATAAATTTATAGTGGAGAAATACTGGAACTCCCACCAACATTATACATCATTAAATCTATTATTTTCTATTTTATCCTGAATTTCTAAATATCTACATTGCTGTGCTCTATGCAATTTATGGTATATTGAAAAATAAACATTTTAATTTAGAGTCTCTTTTCTAATTTTGCTGGTACAAGGACTAAGACTTTTCTTTATATCCCTGGAAAATACTGTGTGTGTAAGTGCTTGTATAATCTGACTTTATGTTTCTACACCAAACAGTAAATTAAATGTGCTGCTCACTGGATTCTCTAGAGTGAATTTTGCTCATTTCAAAGTGAGACATATTGAACAAAAATAATTTCTTGAAAATAGCCACTGCAGCCACTGCAGCATGAACAAACTTAGGATTCAAGCTGGAAGAGGTACAAAGACAAATAATTACAGTGTTCTAAAGTACTGGGACTCTGTTTTAGGAGAAGAAACAAGAAGAACTTTGGCTTTTTGCATAGCAAAAGTCAAGTGACATACAGAAAAATATGTGAGAGCTTAGAGCAACCCTCCAGTGCCTACATGGGGCCTGTAAGAAATTTGGAGTGGGATTTTTTACAAGAGCATGCAGGGGTAGCATAGGAGGAATGGCTTGAAGCTGAAAGAGTGTAGATTCAGATTAAACATTAAGAAGAAAATCTTCACTATGAGGATGGTGAGGCACTGGCACAGGCTGCCCAGAGAAGCTGTGGCTGCCCCGTCCCTGGAGTGTTCAAGTGTTCAAGGCCAGGTTGGATGGGTCTATGAGCAACCTGGTCTAGTGGAAGGTGTCCCTGTTCATGGCAGGGGGTTGGAACTAGATGAGCTTTAAGGTCCCTTCCAAAATGTGATTGCATGATTCTCTCTCAAAAAAAAAAAAAAAAAGAAAAGAAAATTGAAGGACTATATGCCTAACTACCGGAGGGTATTTTTGTCTGGAGATAGCCTTCAGGTGCCAGTAATGGAAGCAAAACTCGTGCAATGAGTTTAATCAGGTCATTAAAATGTGTATATAATAGGATTACAGATGGAGCAGGAGCAACAAGCCCCCTTCTAGAGCAGGGAAGTGCAATCTTCTGGCACAGAGTTGTTATGTTGAGTCTTCATCCTTCTTTGGGTTAGCCCTTCAGCGTTAAACATATGCTGAAGCTTCACTGATTTCCTGGAACACTTACAATCTCGGTTGCCTACTAGAACACTCAGTCTGAGAGTGTTTGGAGCTTCAGGCTAATCTATGAGATAGCGGCTGTATCTTTTTTTTTTGCAGAAGCAGTGCATTGCTGGTAACTCAATTATTGTTACCAAGATATGAACTGATTAAGTATGAAATGCTTTTATTAGGAGAAAAATAAAGTCCAGACGTATTGATTTGTTTTGCTTTTTTCCAAAATACTTGTATTTTTATTTCCTCCTCTATTTGTATTTTGTCTAAAATACAGGAGATATATGTATCACTAAATTCCTTTTACCATGCAATTTCCTATCACTTTGAAGAGACAAATGGATGCTACTGCAGCAATTATATTAAGACAGATACAACAGAGTAAAATGGAGAATGAGAAACTCTTAGTAGGACTTTATGGTTGACACACGTAATTTTTAAATTTAATATTAGAATGAAATTTTAAGTACTTCACCAAAGTATACCTAACATGCACACATGGACACAACTATATAATTAATTTGCACTGTGTTTGCTATAGGATCACCAAGTGCTCCCAACCAAACTTGCTTAAGACCAAGATTTCCTTGGTTGGCCTCTCCTGCTCTTGGAACTGAATCCTTCCTGTCTGAGTTTTACTGCACCAGCTTCCCATTGAAGCCAAACACAATGCCTGCTGCTTTAGAGCCTGTGCAGATCAACCTGAAGGCACATGCTGAATAAAAGTGACTTCACTGCAAGGGACTGGCATTGCTCAGCTCACGGACACTGTATGCCTGAGCAGGACACCCCATCCTGTGCCATCAAACAGTGGTTAGCTCTTTTTACCACTACCACTGACCAGAAGTGTGCTGTGATTTAGAGCATGCCATGTGACCAAACCTTTGCACATGCACTGCACAGCTTATTTTCACATCTGACTCCTAATGAATCTCTAAAGCCTACGCACTTGAACATAAAGCAGATGTAACAGACTGTTAAACAGGTCATGCAGATGCTGATTACTGATTTGCTTAATTGTGATATTGTACCAAATATTTTGGTACTGAATTTTTCAAATGTCCCTCATAGTTTTCTATGCTCCTAGTCAGGTAAAGCTGACAGCTTTCTGGAATTAAGGAATTATTCTTTCAAGTACAAGACAACAGTAATTTCTACATTAGCAAAAGGAACTGCAATGTTACTTTATGTAGCATACAACTATGAGCTCAGTTCTGTAACCTGCAAACTTATCACTGTCCTTCACAACTGTTTAGACTAACAAAGCTCCCTGACATTAATAATTATTTACAGGATGACTGTTAACTAAAAGCAGTGTTTGCTTCTTTTGCAGAATGGTGTAGAAACAAGGTTATGATTAGACCTTTGCTGGATACACTTTTCTACTTGCAACATGAAACAGAACTGAAAATAACCCGATTTTCAAGTGGATTATATCAGGACATCACAATGCTATGCAGTCATATACGACACGAGTTACATTACATGCTTTATATTTTCAGTGTATTTTCACATATACAGACAGAGTGTGAAAATAAAGAGAATGAAAAACAGAATATGGTTTGTGTAATACTACTTTGCTCATTTAGAGGAGTTACATATTACATATATATAATATTTTAGCATACATTTCAACTTAGGAATGATTCAAAAAACCCTGACACCTGATGGAAAGACCACACATTGTCCAGTAAGCTCCAGCAAAGCACTAATGATGACTTTTACACAGTGGCGGAGGAGCCAATGAAGAGTGGTGTGCTGCTGAACCTGGAACTAACAAACAAAGAAGGACTGGTTGGGGATATGAAGGCTGGGGCAGCCTTCGCTTCAGTGATCATAAGATGGTGGACTTCAGGATCCTGTGTGGAAGGGCAAAAGTAGGATTACAAACCTGGATTTCAGAAGGGCTAACACTAGCCTTTTCAAGGACCCACCTGGAAGAATCCCTTGGGAGAGGGGTTTAGAAGGTAGGGGGCTCAAGAGAGCTGGTTAATACTCAAGCATCACTTTCTCCCAAGTGATCTTGATCTCCAAGATCAGTGTGTGTCCCTGTGAGTAAGAAATCAAGCAAACCAGACAGGAAATATGCATGGATGAGCAAGGAGCTTCTGGCAAAACTCAGAAGGAAATTTCCGGAATGTGGAAGCAAGGGCAGGGGTAGTATAGGAGGAATGGCTTCAAGCTGAAAGAGGGTAGATTTAGATTAGACATTAAGAAGAAAATCTTCACTATGAGGGTGGTGAGGCGCTTGGGAAGAATACATGAACACTGCCAAGAGTATTCAGGGATGCAATGAGGAAGGCTGAGGTCCGTTTGGAATTAAGGACAAGAGTTACGTCAAGTATATCTGCATCAGTATGGGTGCCAAAAGAATGGTGCCAGACTCTTTTCACTCATGCCTAGAAACAGGACGAAGGCAGCAGACACAAACCAAACCACAGGAAGCTCTATCTGAACATGAGAAAAAACTTGTTTACTTTGAGGGTGACAGAGCTTTGGAACAGATGGCCTAGAGACATTGTAGAATCGCCTTCTCTGAACATACTCAAAACTTGACTGCATATAGTCCTCTGCAACCTGCTCTACAAGAACCTGCTTTAGCAGGTGGGTTGGACTAGATGATCTCCAGAAGTCCCTTACCACTTAAATCACTCAGCGATTCCCTGATTTGTAACAAGCTGAAAAAATTTAAACAGCAGTTGAAAATGACAGAAACCAAAAGACTGAAGTGCCTATTGGGGTTTAAGCCATTATCACACAGCTCGCTCACTCACTCCCCCCTCTTTCGTCCTCCCACTCCCAGAGGGATGGGAAGGAGAGACAAAGAATGCAACTCCCACAGGTTGAGATAAGAAGAGTTTAATAACTAAGGTATAACACAAATCACTGGTGCTACCCCCGATAATAAAAATGACAAGAGAAATATAAGGAAAAAGAATATAACTGCTCACCATTGATACCAAGCCTGACCCAGCAGTGAATTCCCCTCTTCCGGGTAACTGCCCTCTTTTTCACATCCTGGGCATGACGTGCTGTGGTTGGAATACCTCTTTGGTCAGTTTGGCTCAGGTGTTCTGTCTCTGCCTCCTCCCAGCTTCCCCTCCTTACTGGCAGTGCATGAGGCTCAGAAAGTCCTTGACCAGCCTAAACATTCTAAGCCATAACTAAAAAACATCGGTGTTACCAGCGCTGTTCCCAGGCCGAAGGTCAAAAACACAGCTCTGCACCAGCTACTAAGAAGGAGAAAAATGACTGCCACCGCTGAACCCAGGATGCCTATAAAGTTTCATTTTAATTTCCATGAAAAGATCAGAAAAATATGGTAATAATTTTAAAACATTGAATTTGAATGGAGTACAATTTCTCCTAATTTCATTTGGCTTATCTAATCACACTTAGCTATCAAAGTAATTTTGTACTTACAGTAAGTTCCTGCATAGTGTGTTTCCTCTGCTGATGGGAAAATATCTTCTATTCATAATACTATTATTTATTAAATGTAAAAATCCCCATTCCATTATATTCATATATGGATGTATTCTATTTTCCTCATTTCCTTATGTTTTCTAACAAACTTTATGTAAAAAATGTCCTTTTTTGCTTGATTAACTTCATTTCACTTTATTTATTATAGAGGTGAATGTGCTAATGAAGTTTTTTGTAAGGTTGTTTTATTATTGTAGCTTATTTGTTTTATGGCTGGGTTTTGTTGGTTGCTTTTTTTTTTTTTTCAGAAATCCAACTTTTTCCAGAGCTAGAGTGTAGGATAAAGACCTAAGAGCACATGTACTCTAAGCTCAGCTGTGACATGAACTTTTGTGGTCCTGTATTCATCATTTAGCAAGGGATGATGGATTTAGTCAACCTGAACACAGCATGCACCACAAGCTGCTTCAGCAATAGGAAGAGCCCCAAGAAATACTCCGTCTTACAGACTACTTGAGAGCCAATTTCCTCCTCTATTTTCCATCCCAGGAAGGAAATGCTTTGATGCTACCCTCCAGCATAGCAAACTACGATACCTCTGGTTTTGATTCAGCTGAGCATCACCCCGGGGGGAACACTCCCTGCCACCCAAGGGGACCCACCAAAGCCACCTGCTCCAGGGCTAGGACAGCTCTCTCCTGACGAAGAATTTATGAGCTGATGAGTTTGCTAATGTTGTTTTCCTCACTGGTTTTCACCAGTATTCTATCCCAAAAGGGTAACACTAAATAGTGTGGAAGGAAAATAAGGGGCATGGAAGGTAATTTTGTATTCATGTATTTACAAAAATTTTAAGTATTTAATTAACACCAAAGTTAAACATTTTCCTTGCACTTCACATTTTAAGGTTTTGGTTTTTTGTTTTTTTTTTTTTTTTTTTTTTTATGAACACTGCTGTTCTCTCTAGAAGTTTCTGTAACACTAGCAGGAACTGGTACAAAAAACAGTACTCAATTGAAAGGAACAATTTGATATAAAATTTTCAAGTTTGCAGTAAAGCAAGGAGATGTAATTGGCAATTTAGATTTCACTGCTTTTAATAAAGGGTTCTTTCAACTTGGAGTACAGAGGCAGTAATTCTGTAACTTGCTAGTAAACCAGTAAATTGCAAAATATCTAATAAAACATTGAGGTTTTATAGACAATGACACTTAAGAAAAATCTGTGCACTACCTTGGAATACAGGTATTGAGATCAATTTCAGCAATGAAAAACAAGTCAGTTGGGTGCTATAACTGAAACCTCAGCAAAAATCATCCTAACCAAGCCACGTTTTTGATTACGACAGACAGAAGACCACGGGAAAAAACAAACAACCCAGCAGAATATTTTGAACTAGAACACATAATACAGCTATTAATTACATTTAATAGTAAACAACTTAGCAGGAAAAGAAGCATTATTACCTCTTCTTAATTTTGAAAATTAACACTGCTTTCAGTTAGAGGTAGTACTAATACAAATGCAAAGACAATTTATTTCACAAGCCACATTCACATTGCTTAAATGGTGGTAAGTCAGCATCTCACAAAACGTCTTGAACAAATGGGATCTCAGCACTGTGCACACACTGCTGCAATGTACAATAAAGCACATCGCTATGCATCATTGTGTACCTCCATTATAAGCAAACAGTACAACCTGAGCAACAAAAAAAATCAAGAGCTTTCTCTTCCGAAAGTAATTAAGAAAAAAAAAAAAGAAAAAAATAGCAACATGGATGGGAACACTCACTATTGATCCTTTCCTATTGTGATGATGCTCAGAGCTCTCACCTGGACTAAATGCATTGAGCCCTGTGGTACAAATGGCCTCATCAATGTGGACTCTGATGATTATGTACAACTTAAAAAAGACAAGCGTCCCTTTGAAGTGCATAGGATGACTTGCATTTTATAAAGTATACCAAATCACCTCCAACAAGAAGAAAAAAACCAGGGCCAGTTTCCTAGCTATTTTGTAACTGAGATTCAGAAATCGCACAGCAATCAAAATAAAGAACAAAAAAAAAAACAGGCCACAGAACTCACTGCTTGACATGAATTTAACCCTGCCCAAGTCCATCTTTCTGCTCACAGCCTCCTGTCCATGGAATTACATTCTCCCAAAAATCACCAGTTTTTTTAATTTGGTGTAAAAATCTATCACACTGGAACAAAGCATGCAGGTGACAATAATGTGTAGAAGATTAATAGAGATGACAGGCTACCATCCTTAGGGGAAAGAAAATTGCTGTTGCACAGTCTGTTTTCTGTTAAAAGGTAATGGGAAAATATTCTGCTTGTACATGGAGAAATAAAACACAGGTAACTCCTTAAAAACATGTACATAATGCTTACACATTTCATCTTTAAACAACAGAAAATGAATCAAAGCACTCTTATAGATGAGACTGCCTCCACCTCAGGCAGCTTTTGCGTTTGGTTGGGGATGGTCTGAGAACTGTCTGTGGGGTGAAAAACAGCAGGAAGAGTAGACAACAGCAGACAGGGACAGAAATACAAAGTAAAGAAGAATAACTGAGAGTGTTATCTTTTAAACAGCATTTCCTAGAAAATATTTTCATAGCAAAAGTATATGTAGTTCGTTTAAGAAAACGCGCATTTGGTAATAAAAACATGCAGGTCTTCCTGTACCAGAACCTGGGCAATACAGGGTATGGCCTGGCTAGGGGACACTTTTTTTTCCCAGATGTTATTATGAGAAAAGCTTATCATTGACAGCTTGCCATAAAGTAAACCCAGTTTGCAGAACTGATGAATGCAGTCAAACCTCTGCACTGAAATTTAATGAAATAGAGTAATCCTAAATAGGCTAGTTATCAATCCTGTACCAATTAGTCATGCATTCAGTTCTAGCTTCTTCTTGGATTCTTACCTTCTGAGCCAAAGGGAGCTGAGTTTTGCTCAGGGCCAGGCACAGACACCAGCAAAGCCCATAGAGCTCGTCATCTCCAGCTGGAGATCTGGCAGCAAAGGCCCTATCTGCTCTGAGGAGGCAGAAGGAGCAGCCTGCAGCTGCAGGAGTTGGACAATTGCCCACTCAAGCAACCCTATGTGTTATCTTTACTCCTGCATTACGCCATGGAGTCCTTTGGGGAAAAAAAAATTGGAAGGGGCAATTAGGAAAATAAGCGTCAGTCTGACCACAGTATTATCTGCCACAGAATCAATCTTCCATAGCCTTTAAAAACACTCCATAGACCATTTCTGCCCTTCATCCTTCATTATTCTCATCTGAATGTAACGGAATTGTGCTCTGGGGCCATGAAAGGAAGTGCCACTAAGGGAAGTCCCATGGACTTCACACAGCGGCTGTGCCCCATAGCGCTGGATATCTCAAAATCCTCCCTATGAAATGGATGGGAAAGGTAGCAGCCCCAGTCCAACTCCTCTCTTTTTTTTCTTCTTACCTCAAATCCCAGAGAGTAAGTGTACCATGGAAATAAGTTCCTTGGACCAATGATCTCCAAGACGATGACAAGATGAGTTGCTAACATGTCATGGGACAACCTGGTCAAGTGCCAGCTTGGCTGGTGTAGGTCTGAAATCTAGTCTAAGTTGGATACAATACTACATTGGCAAAACTGGACTGCATAGAAACACAAACAGGAAAGTATCCATATGACAGTACGCTGGGTGGGCTTACGAACTCGGGGCTCTGTCACCTGAGACCTCATTTCATTATACTGTTTTCCAGAGGATAAATGTCATTAACTTTTTGTTGAGAATTTATTCTTCCTTTTGGGAAGTGAACGGATCCATACCGGAAAGGTTTTGAAATTCATATTCCTCATTTTCTTACAGGCAAACCCAGTTACCTTCTAACCACACCGGAAAGTCTGATATGCTAACTACCAAGAAGGTCAGGGCAATTTAAACACTTAAAGGATAACAAACTTCTGCTTAAATGGCTAACATTTCCTAAGTGGTTTCCTAAATGGCCTGAAAGTTACTTGATCTATAGAAGTGCAAGGAAAGAGGAAGCAACATATCAATGTGCACAAGCAATAATTAATGAAATCCAACATGCACCAATTTTCAACACAAATACTATGTTCAAGTGTTCACTGAGACAAGGCTGAACAAAGGAAAAGCCTCCTTTAGACACGACAAGGGCTTAACAACTTCAGTTTTCTAGGAGTATTCTAAAGAAAATATGAATAGTCTTTTCTGAAGTAAAATAATTAAAAAAATGGGCCTTATTTCTCATATGAAGTTGAATACCCAAATATGTTAACACAGCAGCAATGGCACAGATTTTGGTTTGAAAGGTCTCTAATTTATAGGCATGAAGCAGAGCTGTGTAAATAATCTGCAGTGAGTATTTAATTTACTGAATTTTGACCTTTGCTTTTTCCTCCCAAAGTTCCTAGCAACACACTTCTGATGTCAGTGGCTTTTACATGAGATTAGCCAGTGAGCTGAATTTCCCTAGTGCTTATTGACCACAATGTTATTGCACTTCCCTGAGCAGGTGAGCACTTTAGGCACATGGAATTAGGAAAAGTAGACTATCAAGAGTATTTCTGGATGTGATTCTAATATTTTCGAGGAAAATTTGATTGTTCAAATACTAAAGAAGTTACTAGAAAAGTGGTGAATAAAGAAGACTGATTAACTCATCCTATGCCTGCTCCCTTGGTTCACTGGTTTTGCTGGTTTTGGCTGGGATACAGTTAATTTTCTTCACAGTAGCTGTCACTATGTTTTAGATTCGTGCTGGAAACAACATTGAAAACACTGGGATGTTTTTGTTATTGCAGAACAGAGCTTACACAGAGTTAAGGCCTTTTCAGCTCCTCACCCCACCCCACCCTACCAACAAGTAGGCTGGGGGTGCACATGAAGTGAGGGTACCCAGCTGGGACAGCTGACCCCAACTGACCAAATGGATGCGCCATATACCATCATATGCTGAGCATGTCTTCCCAAGAAACAGTTACACATGATGGAGCCCTACTTTCCTGGAAGCGACTGAACACCTGCCTGCCCATGGGAAGCAACAAATGGATTCTCTGTTTTGCTTTGCTTGCGTGGCTTTTGCTTTATGTATTAAATTGTCCTTAACTCAGGAGTTTTCTCGCTTTTACTCTTCCTATTCTCTCCCATTCTATTGGTGGAGGAGCAAAGTGAACAGCTGCATGGTGCTTGGTTGCAAGCTGGGGTTAAACCACAGCACTGTTTAAATAAATAAATCTACCCTTCCCCAGCATGGTGCCTTGTATTCCACGTCTTCAAATCCACATGCTCTCAGGAAGATATCAAAACTCTTGAGTTGCCCTTGACACTTCTGGAGTGCCATCAACATTCTGGAAACTAAGTGAATAAGGTCCATGGTCATTAATTCTTCTCACTTCATTTTTAAGTGATGTTCTAATTTGCTGCTTTTAAAAGCTAAACCCCTCCTTTTACACCAAGCAAGCATTGTTATACTCATTTCTACACTCAAGAACCTATTTTGCATGCCCCACACTTTCATTTTCTTCTTAATGAATCCAGTATTGACTTGAAGATCTACTGCAAAACGTTACAGAAAATGCAAGGCAAATAATAAAACAGGCTCAGTTGCAATGGACAAGTCAATAAGCATGTTTGACACCTGTAGATGGAAGGAGATGATGGAGCTGAACTCCACATGGCTGATACACATTATAAGAAAATTGCTGTCTACACGGAAAACAAGGAATAGGATCTTCTGACATGAGCATACCCGGGCTTGCGACAAGCTTTCTCTGAAGTTATCCCTTTATTACAACACGTTTCAAACTGCCAGAAAAGGAGGATCAGGAAACCATACTTGAACCTTTCCTACAGCCATACACCATGGATGCAAAGACGTTGCATGTCAAACCACTTTCCATATAAATGCTGGATATCACAGCACAAAGCTTTTCCTCAGACAGAAATACATCCCAGTATACAACAACAGACCTTGAAAATCTCTTTCGCCACCTCTTGTTTAGAGGGAATGGTAAAAATCAGTAAGGATGATTACTCAGATGAATACCCTTACTGGAAAAACAGAATGATTTTATCCATTTCACCCAGGGTGGAAAGATCACATAATATTTGACGCATGCCTGAGGAGAAGAATTGTTCAAAACTAAAACAAGCAGAAAAATGTTTAATTCATGAAAATGGTTTATCAGCTGCGCTCCCAAGCAAGCATCATAAAGATTTTCCTGACTACAGTACTGCTGGATATTCCTTGATGGCTCTTTCCTGATACTCCATTTAGGCAAAAATAAATTAATAAAGCATTTTATAACAGCTTAGAAGTTTCTAGAATGAGTGTGTGTGGCCAGGAACCAGAATGTGCTTTAGGTCTATCTAGAAACTGAGACTCAAAATATGGAACAGTTCATCAGTGGGACAGCCACTGTCAGAAGCAAACACTTCTGATAGGGCTTTGAAGTTTGTATATTCCAGATGTGCGAAATGCTGCCTCATAGCTACTGAATTACGTGACTTCAAGCCATCATCTGACACTTTGTCTTTCCAGGAATTCTGGAATTTCCCAGTGTGATTTTTATGGCACTGCAGACCAGCTGGGAGGCTGAAAGCAACTGTCAGGCTGTCTACCCATTTCTCGTCAAGCTAGCTAGTGCCACTGTACCCCTTTTCTGAAGAACCTAATCCTTGGAGGAAAATCTGGACTCCCATGTGGAATATTATACTTTAAAAGGCAATTTTATATACATCTACTTCCTCAATGAAAGTACAAACTCTATAAACTATGCGGAGCCATCTCTTCTCACACATGCTTTGGAAGACAGCCTCTCAAGCCAGGGAAATGAGAGATGGCAGAAGAATGATACAGCGGCGGCTGCCAATCCCCACTGACCACTGTGTCTGCTTTAACTTACTGGTGCTGGGTTTTGACAATGCAAATGCTGTGTGCATGTGGAAAAACACTGAACTGCACTTCCTAACACTGGCAGTGTTATCCACAGCACCCTCTTTATGGAGCTTACTCTGGAAATCAAGACTGACAGCTTGTGAGAACTTGGCACCTTGCCTACTCTTCAAAGCCCCAGGCTGCCAAAGCCCAGCAATTAGAGAAGAGAAAATGGCTTACAAGCACAAGAAAGGACACAGCAAGTAAGACAACTGCTGTGTACACAGTAGCAATGCTGGTGTACTGAAATGAATACTACTGAATAGTTGCCAAAATGTTTAAGAGACTCAGAAGTTCAGTCTAGCAGCAAAACTGGGGACTGGAACCACAAACTGCAGAATCAAATATAAAAGCAATTCTGTTTAAACACATACAGGTGATGAAAATGGCACTCACAGCAGGTATTAGAGGTACAATAAGGATTTAAGAACTCCGTATTAAATTCCAGCTAAACTTCTGAGACAGAACATTATATGGAACAAAGTCATGCCCAGGAAACAGTAACCACACAAAAATAAAATCTAGCTACAAGAAATTCAGAATTTAAGGAACCAGGAGTAGCCACAGGAATAACATTAACACCAGGAATAACATTAACACCCTCAATTTAAAACAAGAATATTTGGTCCACAGCTATAGATATATGCTAAAAGCCATTTTACACACAAAAGGTAATTATCCAAGCAGCATGAGGCATGTTACACAGAGCATGCCAAGTCACATCAGTGGATATGTGAAGTTTCAAAAACATGAAGGGTGGGAGGCAAGCATTTGCTAAGGTCCAAGTTCTCAGTATAGGGTGGATGAGATATCCTAGGGCACTTAAAATGGCACAGGACTCTGATATTAAAGCAAAAGAGTACTCAAAATTGTCATAGAGACATTCAGCACACCTTAAGTAAAACAGCTGAATTTAGGCAGATGAGATTATTGTACTCCTGTCATTAAATTTCCACCAATTCCAGGATAAGTTTAAGCACTTCCTTACCATGTAGCTACCTACATTTATGCATCTCAGTGAGGAGCGGTATAAACCCACAACAAGGATTTAGATGAGACGGCCAAAGATTTGGTTGGTCAGCGTCAGTGCAGAAGATGGACTGGTGAAAGCAGGGCAGGAACCTGACATAAAAAACACTACCAAGGCTTGCATGGTGTCCTGGTTTTGGCTGGGATAGAGTTAATTTTCTTCCCAGTAGCTGCTGCAGTGCTGTGTTTTGGCTTTAGTCTGAGAACAGTGCTGGTAACACAGCAATGTTTTTTTACAGTTGCTGTTCAGTAGCGCTTACCCTGATCAAGGACTTTTCAGTCTCCCATGCTCTGCCGGTGAGGAGGCACACAAGAAACTGTGAGAAAGCAGAGACGGAACACCTAACCCAAACTAGCCAAAGGGATATTCCACACCACAGCATGTCATGCCCCGTAAATAAACTGGGGGGTGTTACCAGACATGGAGTGATCACTGCTTGGGTCAGGCTGGGAGCTGGAGGAGGCAGAGGGTGAGTGAGCAGCTGCATGGCACTTAGTTGATGACTAGGCTTACTCACAACACATGGTCCTGGCAAGTAGAAGGATGTTTATTTTTTCCCAAATTACACACTAGTCAATCTCTAGTAGACAGTATTTTTTTTTTCTTGGATGGAATCCACATGCATTTGCTGGCTTAAATAAATAGGAAGACATTTGTTATTTTTTGTTTTTTTTTTTTTTTTAATCTATGCTCTGTGTTGTACCAAGTCAGAGGTAACACTGTATCCATATTAATGAACTCGTTTCTTTTTACTGTGGCTAAATATGTTGATGATGATGCTTCTTCCTGTAAAAGTTTATCTTTGATGGATGATGTTATTGAGAAGCTGATTGTTTTCCATTTTCAGGAACACTTTTGGCTTCAGAGTTTACATACACATTCAAAAGATAATTATATGCTGTTCTTCAGAATATTTTATGCCATACTGCAATCTCCACATTCTCTAGAAAAATGTCACTTTTCTTTCTTTGCATTTCAGCATTTCCTTTATGTTATGTTGCAGAAAATATTTGTGTCATTTTCACAAAAGCTGCTTGATAGGTCTTTCTTATCTGTGTCAAAACTAAATTGAAATGTGGTATTTATACACTGCTCAACTGACATCTATGAAATGCCTAAAGAGTGCCCCAAACCCTTTTGAAATAATATTTGTAAGATTTTGGAACTACAGAAAAATAAAGGCCAGTGCTGAAATCAAGAAAGGAGAGACAATAATTTCATTGTGCAAGAAAGTGAAAGTAAAAACAAGATATAACCAGCTAATAAGATACAATTACATAATAACCACATTGTGAGATTTAGTATGTTCTCTTACACGCAAACAATCAGTAACAGCCAAGAAGCCTAATTTTTACTTCTAGATGAAAATTTTAAAAACTATACACAGCAATCAAGTATTTAAGAACTATTATTCATACCATAGTAACTTTGATCTTAATGTCTGACTAAGGTAAGAAAAAATCTGGTGGTAAGAAAAAATCTGGGTACAAACCCTATATATTCTCAGGCTCAAGACATTTTCTCCAATGATGACACTATACCTTGTCAAAAAATTCATACCACCCAAACCTCTTAATGAGATTTCAGTATGCATCTGAATACATTAAGAACTATGTAACAGGAAAAGAAATAGGAAAATACTTGGCATACCATACTAATCTATTTATGTGAGAATTGTGCACAAATCTGAAAACTACGCTACTAAATTTTTCAGACACACAATACGGAACAGTTTTCCTACACTGGTATCCATTTGAGCAGTAACAGTAGAATAAAACTAAGTCAAGTTTGAGAATTTCTTCTACTCAACTCTGTTCAAAGGCACTGAAAAAGCTACCTGACCATATCTAGACTTTACCTAAATATGGGTTTGAATCCGAACTCAAGCTCTAGCTTGAGTGAACTCTTTGAAGCTTAAGACAGTGAAAAATGTATGCTCTTACTATCCTTTAGGATAGGCATAAATATTTAGGCTGGATGTTGCAGATCCAGCTATCTTTACACCTGCTCAAATTAACTGTGCATTTATATGATAGAATCACACAATCACAGAGTATTTTGGACCTTAAAGGAACCTTAAAGATAATATAGTACTACCTCCTTGCCGTTGGCAGAGACACCTTCCACTAGATCAGGATGCTCAAAGCCCAGTCCAACCTGGCCTTGAACATTTCCAGAGATGGAGCATCCACAGCTTCACTGGGCAACCTGTTCCAGTGCCTCACTACCCTTGCAGTGAATATCATACAACCACTGCCAAGCCAAAGAAGCAGCTTGAGCTCTTTCTTAAGAAAATTTGATGTTGTGTACATTGAATTCACACCAGTGTTTATAGTTATGGCTTGGAGTGTTTAGGCTGGCCAAGGACTTTCTGAGTTTCATGCTCTGCCAGGGAG
>JASSUY010026266.1:0-22317 GCA_032466535.1 Forpus xanthops | reverse complement strand
AACTTCCCCTGTTTAAGTTTGAACCCATTACCCCTTGTCCTATCACTACAGTCCCTCATGAAGAGTCCCTCCCCAGCTCTCTTATAAGCCCCCTTCAGATACTGGAAGGTTGCTATGAGGTTTCCATGCAGTCTTCTCTTCTCTAGGCTGAACAGCCCCAACTCTATCATCCTATCTTCATATGGGAGGTGCTCTAGCCCCCTTATCATCCTCGTGGCCCTCCTCTGGACTTGTTCCAAAACTTCCTTGTCCTTTTTATGTTGAGTACACCAGAACTGCGTACAATAAGTGAGGTCTCACAAGAGCAGAGTAGAGGGGCAGGATCACCTCCTGCGATGTGCTGGTCATGCTCCTTTTGATGCACCCAAGGATACAGTTGGCTTTCTGGGCAGCAAGTGCACACTGCCGGCTCATGTCCATTTTCTCATCGAGCAGCACCCTGAAGTCCTTCTCTGCTGTGCTGCTCTTAATCTCCTCTCTGCCTAACCTGTATGTGTGCCTGGGATTATTCCAACCCAGGTGTAGGACCTTGCACTTGGCATGTTTAAACTTCATCAGGTTGGCATCAGCCCACCTCACAAGCATGTGAAGGTCCCTCTGGGTAGCATTCCTTCCAAGGAAGATAGTTATTAATTGATGGAGATAAATCAGACTCTTGTAAAAAATGGGCTCAAATTTCTATGAGAAAAATTGATACTGAGTGCCTTGAATGTGTGAGCAAAACAAGTTTCTCTTTTGACTCAAAACCTCAGCTTTTTACTTTCCCTTGCATGCAAATCATTGCACTGCTTTAAAGCAGAAATATCAAGAGCTAGTCAACTTGGGTGTGACACATATAGGAGACTTCCAATATCTGAAGAGGGCCCACAATGATGCTTGAGAAAGACCATTTATTAGAGACAGTGGTGATAGAACAAGGGGTAATGGGTTTCCCCTAAAATAGGGGAAGTTCAGGTTAGATATAAAGAAGTTGTTCTTTACTATGAGGGTGATAAGGCACTGGAAAAGGTTGCCTAAAGATGTGAGAAGTGTTCCATGCCTGGAAATATTCAAGGCCAGGTTGGACAGAGCATTGGGTGGCATGGTCTAGGGTGAGGCATCCTAACACCAGTTTGGTGTTGCATTCTCATAATCATCCAGACCTTTGACAGTATTGGGAGGATGCCTTAACTTTGCTGTCCTCCACTGAGACTGTAGACCCTATTGAACTGGTTAAAGAAATCGTAAGAAAAATAAAAGATATAGCTTAAAATTATTTTTTTTTCTCTTTTGATGCATCATGCCTTGAAAGCGGGCTCTTTCCATCTTCCTTTTTATAAACCTGGTTTTGGTTTGCTCAGCCTCCAAAGACTCTGTCAGGGCATGTTATTGATTCTAGAGAATAACAGCATGTGTAGTGTCCAAGGAAAGAAATGGCAATGGAGACTGCTCAGCCTCTGGGAGTTACAGGAGAAAATTTGATAGTCTAAAAAGTAGACACAGTCTTGGCCAAGATAATTTATGCAATTTTACTTTTGTTAAGGTAAGCTTACATAACAGCAGAGTAAACATAATCACCTTCACTGTTGTTTGCTAGACCGCTTATAATTACTACCAAACTAGTATGGTGCCAGCTGTCCTTAAGGTATTTTGTAAGATTTCAGACCATTGAACACAAAGCCCAGTGGTTTTCAGTACATTTTTCACCCTCAGTTTCATTATGAATAATGATCTTTCTCTTTGCATTTTCTTGCAACTACAGCAGACCCCTAACAGCTGCTCAAGACAATGTAATGAATAAGAAAAACATCCAAAGAGGTTTGAATGCCATGATGTATCAACAGGAAACATCATATACATGAAATCTGTGTTAAAAATACCCAGGTACTCAGCAATGAAAGGATTTTGTTACGGAGTTCTGTATGTGGCAGAAGACATTTGAATCAGAACACTGTACACAGTCTCTATGACCTGTTTCAATTTGACAAGACTGTAAAAGTGCAGGAAAATGTGAAAGGTCTGTTCTTCTAGTAAAGAAAAAAACAAAAACAAAAACAAAAACCTGAAAGCAAGGTAGAAACCATAAAGGTTTGACATTGAGAACTGACACAAAAAGCCAGTGAGGAATATAGCAATTTTGGCAAAGGGCCTCTGTGCTGTTATTAAGTCTGGGAAACAACCAATTAAGATAGATATTACAAGACATTATAAAAGCCTGTAATAGAGGAATGGATAAATTTCAAAAGAGTGGCATTTTATATGCTTTTAAAGATAAATAAACTCTATTTAGCTTTGATATTAGGAACTCAGTATCTTTTTAAAACTTTCTCAGTTGTCAAGCACAGGAAAAATGGTCTCCAAGCAGTCTGCAATTGTGGGTTGATTGCAATGGCTGTGTTCAGAAGAAATACATTCTAAATAATAAGATAAAGAAATACACACAATGCTAACTGATCAAATTGTGTGGTGGTTACTGAGGCAAGACTGATCTCAAATAAGTTATCATTGAGAAATCAGTGATAAGGTGCCTTTCATCTGGCAAGATACAGACTGTGGCATTCACCAATATCCGGAGCTAAATCCATGGAAAAAAATAGTATTTATTTACAGTGGCATGACAATACACTGAAAATCCAAACTTTTTATCTCCCAGACTGATATTTTATGACCAGGAGATCCTTGATACTTAAGAGATGAGGCTGTGAAAAGCACCTGTAGCTTTGTCATATTCTCCTTAGCTACTGACCTTGAACACGGAACTGGAGAACAAAGCAGGTTCTTGTACTCTGTAGGGGTGAGGTCGCTAAGACTCATGAGTGCGCATGAGTAAGAACATTACTTCTCTGTGTTTTTCATGAAGTAATGTATCATCACAGTGCACTGCATTATCTGTCATACTACCAAACCGCTTCTGTTGTTCTAGGATTGGGTGATGGTTCTCACATTTTTTTTTCTGCAGCCAGGGCACAGAAAAATACACAGAAAAATATTTCTGGTCATTTTGCTAGTGGTGCTGCACACCTCAATGCAAGACAAGAGCAAATCCATTGTACTTTTAGAACTTTCCATGAATGCCTTCCTTTTATTTGGAATGCAGAGGAATCATCAGAAGGAAACAGCAGTTAAACTTATCAAATTATTTGAAATTTCCTTCTCAACTTGGTCTCTTTCTCTTGCCATGTTGGTTTATTCTGCAAAGACAGAGAGTTTGAACACTCTCATTTTGAGTTGGCAATATTCTGGAGTTGAGAAGTCTGCCACTTGTTTTGCTTGGGTTGGGACATATGGCACATTTGGGGAAGGGATGCATTAAATCTCCAACTGGCAAATACTTGATTGCTGGCACTATTAGCTCAATGATGCAGCCAGGCATTATTCATGATGGTTGTAGATTACTCAACTATAGGTTTCCAAAGCATCTCAAGTGATATCTGAAATATCCACCCCACAAGCATCTCTTCAGCATCTGATTCCATTTTATACAAATGTACAGAATAGCAAGTCCCAGTTCCCTGTGACAATATCAGGGAAACATGAAATTCACAGTTTCTACTCAGCATTTATTTTTGCAAATTCTTTATAGAGAGAGCCAAGTATGTCCTCTGATAGTAAATTATCTATAAATGCTCAGATAATTTCCTAATTTTCTTTCTTTCTCTAAACACAAGAGTATGACAAAGCAGCTCAATCTCATTAATGCAAATATATACTGAACATAATTATTTCTCCCACAATGCTGAACTCTGCACAACCTCTGCAGTAAGTATTGCAAAGTATTTTAGGGTGTACCACAGCCAAAAATTAGAGTGATACAAAACTGTACCTGACAAATGAAAAGAAGTGATTCAAACATAACAGCTTATGATAAAATGTAGCTCTAGAGATTCAAGCAGCTAAAGATTAGGTTAAATGTTACCTCTTCTTTGATGCCATGTGAAGTACCCCCAGTGGTTAGGGGATAACAGATTGCAAAGGACTGATGATCTGTACTCTAATTGCAAGCTAGCAGTAAGTCAGGTACTTAATAAGGCACAGAAAGACATGAATTCAGATTTTTTAAAAAAAAAAAAAAAACAAAAAACCCAAAACAATAAACCCCAATCTTTCCATCCTGTTTTTCCCTTTTGTTCAAGCTTTCCTGCTGTCAAGATTTTTCACAAGCGATGTGTTTTTGGAACAAGCTTTTCAGCTACTGTCTTTTATCCATCTTCATCTTCCAAGTATAATACATTGGGAAAAAAACACCCCAAAAACCAAAACCCACAACCCAAGAACAACAACAAGAAAAAAACCATACGTCCAAACCTGCCTGAAAGATGGAGATGTGTGGATTGTCCTTCACAAATATACCGATTGCTAAAATGTCTTTTACAGCCAGACTTTCCACAGAGCAGAGCCCATTAGTCTGATCAACTTGTTGCCAGATCCTTGCTCAGTCTGACTTAGCTTCAGGGCTTTAGGCATGCTAATGAAACAGTGGAAACCATTTAAAAGATAATCTGCTTCTCTCCATCATACTGCCCTTCATGAGGAGATTCCTTTTCCTGTAGCAGAAGGTAGTATTGCTATTTGCTCCAATTAATGAGTTTAAAACAGAAAATATCATGAAACATTATTAAGAGGTAATTTTTTAAAAATAACCTCTTAGGCCTCTCATCTGTTGAGCTGAAATAAGAAGAAATGAGCTGTAATGTTAATCCAGTATGCCTTAGGGTAATGTCCTGATGACTGAAAATAGATGCATTGCAGTTAGATGAAAATTTCTGGCCCTGTTAATAACTGAATTGCTCAGTTTGTAAGTAATTGTTTAGGATTAATCCTTATACAGTCTGAGTTTCCTAGATTTTACTTTGTATTCTCAGGGAATGGTTTCCATATTCTGGTTTAAACACACACAAGGGCACATATTTGTCATGAAGAACAGGTCTTTGGTTTCTCTACACAAAATTTAATTAAGAACATTTTGATCTATTTATCTGTGACTACAGATTTTGAGAGGAATTTGTGAAATTACTGAGAAAGCAAATGAGCTTCACTATACAAACCCCCTAAATTTACAGATATACATCTAAATTTACATGGAAAATAAACTTACAAGTATTTTTTTTCTGAACAAATAGAAAAAGATGGAGAAAAGGAAGTACTCCTTTCCAATAGCCTGTGAAAAGACAGATAAGAGATCAGAATTGTTCGCTTGCCTCTGAACAAGAATATAATTCCTAATCTTTTATATCTCAGGAGAGCAATCTAACCATTACTGAAGGTGGATCATGCCTTTCCCGAGTTTACATCTTGTAGTAGAATCACTTTAGATAAAATATTGTTTAAGGTGGAGAGTGAGAATAATTTAATCTAGGAAGAGAGGAAATATTAACTAATTTACATGAACCAGTTGAGTTATCTGTAACCTGTCCAAAACAGAAAGACACTAATGAACTATGTTGACACAAATACAGAAGATATGTTAATGATCAAAAATTCTACATGCAGGAAGAATTGGATGGCTATTGGTACTGGAGAAAAGAAATGCATTCAGTAGTACAGGCTACAAGCCTTATACTTTGGGATGAAAAAAAAAAGTCTGTTGCAAAATCAAAGTTAAGCAGCTGCAATCAAGAATAAGAACTGTGATGTTCTGGTCAAATGCATGCCAAATGCGGGCCACAAACAAGGCCCTAGAAGAAACAAAGTACAATATGTGCCAAAAGACATTTGGTGCTGTATTAAATTAACTTAATATAAGTTATGCAAGGAAAGGTTGAAATGTATACTGTCCTGCTAAGACACATTAAAAATTACATCAATGTGAGCAGCTAAGGTCTATAAAAATGAAGAAGAGAACAGAAAACCTGTGAATAAAAGCAGCTTTAAAGAATTTATGTTGGTTTTCCCAGAGAAACAAAAGCAGAGATTTAGTTGTGATTACTATTTCAGGGTTTAGTTCAAGGAGGGCAATTGGAGGTGAAGAAGAAGGGAACCACAACAGCAGGAAAAGTATGTAGCATCCAAAGGAGAATGCTGAAGTAACAGATTCATAAAACGGCTATCAATGAAGGATAGAAAAATATTGTGTCAAAATCAAAGTAGTAAAACCAATATAATGTAAAATAAAAAAAATCTTCACTTAAAATCTAATATACCTTAAAATGCATTAATGGGGTGAACTGTTTGCTTTCTTTTCTTTCTTCTTTCTTTTCACAAAGAAGCCACTCAACAAACTTGAACATGCAGGTTAAGTTGCTCATATCTACCTGCAGCACCTTCAGCAAACTCAACTAGAACAGCTTTTTGAGTGGCTGCTGATTTTGAGCTTTGCAGTGAGCATCATTTTCAACTTTACTGAGACAGTTTATCTATATTAGACACTAGTAAAAAATTCTTCACTATGAGGGTGTTGAGACACTGGCACAGGTTGCCAGAGAAGCTGTGGCTACCCATCCCTGGAAGTATTCCAGGCTAGGCTGGATGGGGCTTTGAGCAGCCTGGTCTAGAGGAAGGTGTCCCTGACAATGGTAGGGGAGCTGGAACTAAATGATCTTTAAGATCAAGCCATTTTATGATTGTATGATTCTATGAACATTTGCTGGCTTTGCTTCCTGCCCTGCACAGCCAGGCTGCAATTTGTAGTAAGGGACATGAGCTAAGGTGCTTGCTGATACAAGCTGCAGAAATTCACCAACAAAGGGTCTGAGACCTGAAAAAAAAAAAAAATATATATATTATTTCTTTTCATACTGATTTGCTTTAGTTTGCAAAGGCACAAATGTAGAAGTTTGGCAGATTTGTAGGCAACATCTGTTGAGTTATAGTAACTATATTGGCAATATATAGATCAGACACATGTAATTGCAAATGTGGTAAGTGCTAGGTCATTTCTGAAACAGTGTTTCTCCAAAACAACATGTTCAGTCACAGGGGGGTTGTCTGAGATCCAGCATCAGGGGAGAGATTTGATGGAACTGCTATAAAATTTTTTAGGCTACAGAGTAGAACATGTCTTAGCTGCTGATAACTGATGAACAGGGGGCTGTATGGAAACCCAGGGGAGGGGTCTATCTATCGATGCAATTTTTGTCCTGAGATCTTCACAAGTGGGAGTTAATAGTCCCTTTCTTCCATGGTTTATTGCTGTTAATAAAGGAGCTACAATTGCTTTCTGAAGAACATCCTGGTTTCTCTGCTGATCAATTGATTTGCTTTTCTCCCAGAGCAACTTTTTTTTTCCAAAGATACTGTGTGTATTCTGTTATTGCATTGAGTCATTTTTGGTTTTGCTTCTGATTATGAGATCAGTTGGGCAAAACAGAGGAACTCTATTTTCTTTATGTCATAGCTGTAGTAGCTTTTAATGAAGTCTTCAAGTTTCACAGCATGAAGATAGCTAAAAGGTCAAGAACAACAAGGAAACCCTGCATTTAACTGACATTTAAGGCCTTCCTAACTTTACACAGCTGTTAATTTCAAATGGCTCCATTATTCTTCCTGAGGAGAAGAAATTACATAGGTCTTTTTCTGTTGAGTTATCCCATATACAGTACTTGGCACAGTTGCAGCATTTTTGCATTGTAGTGAAAGAAAACTCTCAGTTGGATACTTTCCAACCAAAATGAGACTTATTTAAATTCCTTTATGTCCTGGGTTCAGCAGCAGCAGTCATTTTTCACCTTCTTGGTAGCTGATGCAGCACTGTGTTTTTGACTTTCAGCCTGGAAACAGCACTGATAACACCAATGCTTTCGGTTACTGCTTAGTAATGTTTTGGTCTGACCAAGGACTTTCTGAGCCTCATGCTCTGCCAGGGAGGAGCGGAAGCCAGGAGGAAGCAGAAACAGGACACCAGACCCAAACTGACCAAAAAGGTATTCCATATCACAGCACATGATGTCCAGGATGCAAAAATGAGGGGCAGGGACCCGGAAGGTTGGGGTTTGCTGCTAGGGGGTTCACTGTGGGGTTGGGCTTGGTATTGGGTGGTGAGCAGTTATATTCTCTTTCCTTTTATCTCCCTTGTCATTATTATTATTGTTGGTAGCAGCAGTGGTTTGTGTTATGCCTTAGTTACTGAACTGCTCTTATCTCAACCTGTGGGAGTTGCATTCTTTCAATTCTCCTCGCCATCCCCTCAGGAGCTGTGGGGAAGAAAGATGGGGGAGTGATTGAGCAAACTGCGTGGCTGACTGAACTTAAACCACGACATTTTATTATGAGGAGTAAGCAGGGAAGAAGGAAGGGTTTCTGTGCATGTTTGGTTGTAGAGATCCAGGGCCACTTCCAAGGTTCCATGGCCAGTTCACCGAGGTCCCATGGTATGATAGTAGCACACCAGCAGGACACCCAGGAATGGCTGAGCTACCTTCTTCCACTCTTTAGAAGAAGAGAATATAGTTAATTCTGCAGTTCCCTTTGATTACAGTGATAGTGGCTGTTCTCCAGGTTCATTTAATCTCCTTATCAAAATGACAAATGCGCATGTCCTCACCCATGAAACACAACCACCCCAGGCATGACGCATCTTTTCAGACAGCTCTGGATTCACTTGATTTTCATTACAGTTAGGAACTTACCAACCATTTAAAATCAGATTCCATTTCACTGTTAAGCTGTTTCTATTTCAAAATAAAACCTTGCATATGCATAGATATTACTAGAGGCAGCACTATGGTCATTTAACAAAGCTGTCATAACATTGTATAAGTGATACAGGAGGTGCTGAACACAAGGTCAAACAAGGTTTGTTTTTATAATGATCACTGATTTTGGCAGGCAATTTTAGTGGTTTAGGACCTGGAGAATGGCTAGCTGGGATATCAGCCATACATGTACTGAAGGAGCTGTAGGAAGCTGCCCGTAGTATTATCACAATGATAACACTGTTATTCTCAACAGGCCAGCAACATTTCAGATTTTTCAAGTTTGCTGAAATCTCAAAAAAAGGTCTGTGAATTTAACATTGAGTAATGATCCTATGTAAATCATTTCATCAATTTCAATCAATCAAAGAGAACCGAATGCACGGTGTATTTATTTATTCTGCTAATTGCACAAAAGCAGTACTGTATGAACTTGAATTACTTTGTTCACAAAGTTTTGTCATCTTTCCAGTGAAACATGTCATGTCATGATACTGTGCAGCTAGCTAAGATGAAAAATAACAAAATTTTATTCAGGAGAAGTGTTTGAAGAATTATGTAGCTGGAATGTAGTTACCCAGCTTTCTGCTAGCCAGAGCCAGTAGGTCTACTATTGAACATTGATCATGATTGTACTGGTGCTTTGACAGCTTTGTCCTGAGCTCTGGTTCAATGCTAAGAAGGAACACAAAGATGAATGATTTCTTCCCTGTGACTTTCCAGGGTGCTATGGAGAACCCCAAGGTGCTGTTCCAGTACTCCAACCCCAACATGTCTTGGCTCTTTGGCAGTTAACAGTAGCTGCATCCACTGCAACACAACCCATGTGACAGGACACCCTGTCTTGGTAGGCCCAGAGTCATGAGGAACTTTAGCATGGAAGGGTGGCTGGGGGCTGCGGAGGACATAATCTACCCTCTGTGAATACTGCCTTCTACATTTAAACCATGCAGTAAGTCACCTATTTCTGCCAGGCTTTTGGCTCTGCACCAGCACACCTCTTTGCTCACCAGCAACAGGGTTTTCCTGCTGGTATGTGGTGTGACTGGGACAGGGTGGACAGATCAGTCCAAGGGCAGCTGTGCTGCTCAGCCATGGGCTCTGCAGGCAGAAAGGAGCCTTTCTCACTTGGGCAGTCTTTGTTCTTAACTGAGAGGATTGTGCTCCACAGATCAGTGGTGCCTTAAAAAATGCCAAAACGACAACTGTGTTGCCATTCGATAACTTTCTGAGGATTTGGCTATATAAATATCTGGTAAACACTACAGTTAATTAGATGCCTTCATCTGCACATTTAGTCAAATATGCAGTCAGATATTGATTCCAGCCACAAGACTCTCGTAAACAAAGTCATTGAAGACATGTGAAGTGTTTGGGTGAAAATCTTTATATAACAAGATTATCCAGCTGATAACTCCAAAGTTCTAAATTAGCAAGAAAATCAAAACAAGAAGCATATTCAATTCAGACACCCATGAGAAAGCAAAATGGTTATTAAAAGAATAAGAGCTTTGACCACTTGCCATCACCGAATACACAAGCACAGTACAACTTCATACAGTTTTGATAGAAACAAACTGTGTTTTCATGATCATTGTGTGAGTTGGTGATTATGTCATCACTAAAGCTAGTTTCGGAAGCACTTTTCAGGCAATTTTCACTGTTTCTTCTTTTATTGTGGGCAAAGGACAAATCAGCTTTTTTTTTGTTTGTTTTTTTCCTAGAGTTTCTGTCTTGATATTAAGGGATTAGGAAAAAAAAAAAAAAATGTTGCTAGACCTAGCATTGTGTCTTGGCATGGATGCAGTTTCAAACATGTCTAACTTCTGTGCTTGCAAAAATTAAGGGTTGCACAAACTTTTGTATTCAGTTATAGAGATGCTGTTGTGCCCACATACACTGGCCATGGTCACAGCTTTGGTCATATTTTCAAAATCTGACATTTTAGGATGTTTAAAGAGGGCAGAGGCAGGAAATCATATTGAAGGTCAGATATTATTTAATGAGAGGTAGAGAATGTTATCTCTATAATATTTCCAGGACTCAAAATATTGTTCAGTACCTTCTTTACTGCTTACAAGAAGTTAAAGATCTTCATCAGCAATACAGTTACATTCTTAAATATACACTGTCCTGAGCTCCTGGAAAACTGAAACATTGCAGCAGAAAAGATCTCTGTGTGAGTTAAAATGTTTACTCCATTTGGGTTTAGCTTCAACTATTTCCAGCATCTTCTCCTTGATAATGATGCAGAACTGAACACTAATACATGACCATTTTTTTTTTTTTACTCATAGGTGTATGCTTACATATTGTGTCCTACACTTGAAAATTGTGTAACAAAGGCCCTATGTTTCATAGCAGTAGTTGTCAAGGAACAATATTGGAACAGATAAAGATAGTAGGGAAGCAAACAGTAGGGAAGCAACTGAGTAAGTTAACTGTCTCTAACTTTTCTAGATCTTGTGATGTATTATTAGAATAAAAGCAGGAAATGATCCCTACATTGTTTGGAGAAACAGTTACAGCTCTTTCAGCCTATTATTACCATGTTAGAAATTAACTTTTCAAATAGTTGCTTGTTCAGATAATTAGCAAAATAGATTGCCTATATATTTAAATCATCATTGCCTTTAATCAGTGTTCAGATTTGTTTGCACCAGGAAACAGGAGAAAAATCTAGAACCATGTTCAAGTATTTCAGAAGCATAACTAAACTGAAATTGGTTGCTCTAAGTGATCAACCCTTAGCTTTAAGGGTCCAGGCAACTGGGTACCCCTTGAAAACCCATCTTCCTTTAGGATTTTCACTGCCATGTTGCCAAGAGGAGTGACCAGAGATGGGAGTGAGGAAGAGACCATTTGAGTAGTAGATTTATACGGCAAGAACTTTAAATGCCCATTACTGCATTTCCAAAAGCACTACGTTTCCTGGCACACAGGTTTGTCATGCTCTAGGAGTTAATTTACTCTAAGTTATCAGTTACACAAATCTCTTTCACCTGTTCATCAGAGGAAAATGAAAACCTTTGGCAGCCAGACAGAAAGTGAATGGGTTCCTAAAGTGTCTAGAAAGTATGGAGAAAATCTTAAATTACTCATAGCTTGCAAGACTAGCTAATAACAAAGATAATTTTAGTATCTGTGAAGCCCTATGAGAGGCTTAGGGACAGGTGAAGCAAATATGAGTAAAATGGTGGAAACAGAGACCACTGATTTATCCTGTGTTATGGGAAGGGTCAAAGGGCAAAGCTCATCTGTGCAAGGGTGGCTGAGAAGTGGCGGAGGTAAAGCAGAAAGGAACAGAAAAGAACTCAGTGGTGCCAGCCATGTTGGCAAATGAACTTTGTTTTTTTCTGTAAGTATTAAAAAAAGCGCTTACACTGAAAACTTTAAAACAATGCATAGCAGCACTGAAGAGGTTTCATGTTGCAAAAGTAGCATATGAAGATGTCAGAAAGGTTCCTGAGAGCACTAATATGTTGGCTGAATTAATACTGGTGGCAGAGCTTTCCCGACTGCAGGATAGTAGAATAGCATGTGGCTTTGAGACTGGAAACATGCAGCTGGGACATAAAAACCTTCCATTTGCTTTCAAACTATCCCACAGCCAGTGTGGGGCTCAATGTTTTCTCTTCTGGGAGTTAGTCCTCCATCTTTTAAATAAAATGATGGTTTTGAGAGTTAATGGCTTCCTCATTATTCTGAATGGAAATATTTATCTTGATTCTGAAAGATTTATTTGGAGAAGGTAGATATCTGCTTGGATCTCTATGACCAACAGAGAAGACAGGAGAAAAAAAATCAATCAGCCAAAGCTGAAAATGTGACAGATTATCAGAGATATGAACTCATAGCATTTTAAAAGGGAGAGAGAGGATGAGTGCCATTTTACATGAGAATGTCTGACACTCATACTAGAGTGATTTTGAAAGTCATGGTGTTCCTGCTTGTCTTTATATGCCAGAATACATATTCCACATAAAACCAGTAAACTAACAAAGAGATAAAACAGAAAAGAAACTACCTGAGACACTTTCTTGTATTGAAAGCCCACACCACACACTTTTCAAACTGAGATAAATGATTATTAACAATCAAAAACCACCTTCTTGTGCTGACTGTATAGGCTTATTTTTAGCCCCTTCTAACCAACAACAAATAACACTGGTTACCTTTAGCTCACTTAAATCTCATCTTTCTCATCACACTTCCAATTAAATGAGTTTGTCTTTCTGTTACTATCCTTCCTGATCAGCTGCTAACAGAAAGAAGATGCAGGTGTGCTGAATAATAACCCTGGTCTTTCATTATTCACCCCAGTTTCTGAACACTTGCCATCAAAATTATTGTGCCGGGCAGCACAGCCCACTTGTAAGCTGCCTAAAGAAGAGACCATACCCACATGACAGAAGGAAAAAAATGTAGAATACAGATATTTGTACTCCTGTGGTAGGAAATATTCAATATAAAATGGAGCATGGAAACCCTGAGTTTACTTCAGCAGGTTTTCAGGGCTGTTGGACCATAAGTGATGTGCCAGCTAATGGAAATGTCCCTTTCTAGCAGTGCAATTGAGTGTATAATGTAGCTATATAGCGTTCAGGAGCTTTTCAAGTTTTTCTGTGCTATGCTAGCTTTGCGCAACAACCTTAAGTGTTGCACAATATTTTTCATCTTGAATAATTTATACTTTTTCTGAAGTGAATCTGCTGCTAATAGCACATGGACATTGTCAAGGGACATTTTATCCTAATGCCTCCTTTTGTTTTATTCAGTAGGAAATTATTGTCCTGATATTCTCAATTACAGTAATTCAGAGAAAAATAACTGCAGCAAATACTATTATGTGGTAGACAAAGAACATGAAGGCAGACATATTAATATGAGAAATTTAGCTGGCTGGTCCTGTGATTTCAATATTCTCAATAATCTTCTGCTTTCCTGCAGAAATGTTTGTGCCATAGCTGACTTTGCTGTATATTTTCTTCCCCTACCACCCTGTGCTTGCCCTGATATTCCCAGTTCAGAAAGGTTATTTTTTTCTCTTACTCATAGAAGATCTTGACTTGATATATTCTCACTCTGGCAAGTTAATTTTTCCAGCTGTGTTTTTTTTTGGTTCTCTGTGCCTTTGCACTCCCATTTTCTAGCTGCAGGTCCTTCTGGTTCCTGCTCCCAAGACAGTCCAACCTATTGAGCACACATTCAGATATTCTGCTGATCTGGTGACATAAATGCAGGTTTTTTGGTCTTTCCCTGTTTGTAGGAAGAGTGGGGGAAGAATGAAAGGAGGGAGAAATAGTGAAGGGAAATTCAGCCTGTCTTTGCCCATGGTTTATCATGAAGGTCAGACAGTGAAACTCATGTGTATGGAGAAGGGCTGCCCAAGCTCCCCTGTCATGGGTGCTTTGCTTTGCCAACACCACAGCAACCTCTTTCTCTGCTCCCCCTTTAGATCCCTCTGTGTTTGGAAACACAGCAGAGAGCCCATAATTGTGTTTTCATGACTAAATATTGCATTTCTGACAACCTGTATCTTCGCATAACCTATACGAAAGCAGAGGAAGAGAGGAGGAAAGGCGTCAGGAAGGCTTTTAGGGAATACGAAGGGAGGGACCGGAGATGTACTGGAGTAGAGAGAGCAAGCTGAGATGGATCAGAGGTTGTTACTGGCAGAACCAAGACCTATATGCCAGAGATGCCAACATACACACACATAACTTCTAGTGCAGCTTAATTATGGCTTACTCTTACTGGAAGCTCTGGCTGGGTTATGGGCAACAAAATACAGCAGTATTTTCTGAATGCTTAAGTCTTCTGTCTGAGGATGGACCTATCCCTCATGTATTTCTTCCAGACCTTTCCTGCTTCATTTACAGTTCCTGGACCCTGCCTCCAGCTGGTGTTTTATTTGTTCTGTATGAGCCCTCCATTTTCTTTATAACAACAAAAGTCAGTAACTCTGTGTAATACACCTCTGACACCTCTGGTCGTGTCCTGTTCCCTCAAATGCCTCTGCAGCCCTGGCCTAGTGACAGAGCAGTCCCTTCAGCACCAGCGCGGGGCAGTGTCTATGCCTCCTGCCATGCATCCATCTGTGTTTATGGGATACGGGCAGTGTCTTATATAGAAATATTTTCAGATTGCATTTAAACTAAAAGCAGAGTTAATTGCAAGGTTTTTATTTAACTGTGAATATAAAAATGCATGTGTCTAAATTAGCTTTATGTATCTGAAGGCAAATATTTAATCACTTTTTCTTCCAGTTCTGAAGTCTAATTTAAAATCCCACTAAGCTGTATGGGAATTGTATAAGGCCCCTAGGGAGGACAGAGAAGAGAATAACATAATACTAGGTCAAACGTAGACTATAAAACTTTGTGAGATCTGTTTGAAGCTGTGGGAAACAGCCCACATAGATGATAATGAATAGAAACAAAAAAAAAAAAAAAAAAAAAAGCCTGTGAGAGAAACAAAATGATCAGCTTCTTATTTTGCCTTGGGCAAAACCTACCAAAGCCTGCTTTTTTGTTTGAGTTCAGAGGGAATAAAGTCACCAGAAAGATCAGATCATGATGGGAAAGCACAAAAGCAGGCCCTTCATTAAATATGTAAAGGATCACAGGGGCAGGAAATTTCACCAACAAAGAGAAAATGAGGTGTGGCAGAGCTGTAGTGCCATTAAGTATAAAAGTATATGCTACTTCTGTTTGACTGACAACATTTTACATATATGAAGACAGCTGTCTCTCTCTTGAAAGCATTTGACAATGACCTGATATGCTTATATGCCACTTTTTAACTGAAGGCCCTCAAGTGCTTCCAAAAGTTACTATCATTTTCTTTTGTGGAGTTATTCAGCATCAAACCTCAAAACAGAACAAGAAATTAGGAGCAGAAAAGGACTCCAGTCCCTTTCTCCAAAACAGCAGGCAACATTACCTGCATCTGTATGCAATGGCAGTGCCACTGAAAGGCGCCCATCTCCTAAACTGTAGCAGCTAAAAAGAATACGGCAGAATAACAAGAACAAACAGCTCACTTTTACAAGTTGCCTTTTTTTTTTCTCTTCCTGAGAATTCCTTGTTCTTCTTGGTACTTGCCACCTGGGCTAGCAGCTCACTAACAAAAGAGTGACAGTAGTCCCTCACAAACAAAACTCTAAATTCCAGGGGTAGACAAAAAATAACTCAGTGAAAAGGACTAATCTTACTAATGAAGAGATACCCTCAAAAGAAAATTAAAACAGCTGTTTCAGTGCTGCTTCTAAATGAGCAGAATGTGTAGTGTTCTTTCTGTTTTCATTAGGCTGACCTGTGGAGCCTTAATTATTAAGAAAAGGGAATTAAAAGCAGAAAATGACATAGTCATAACAAGTGAGCTACTCTGCATCAGTACAAGTGTACTTCACCCGAATAATATTAATTCTCAGCTGACACACATAGTAAATTACTTCAAGATGTATTAAAGATAATTTTATTCAACCCCTGTTCTTCTGCTATAGAAAATTTGTCCAGCCTACTTCTCCAATAAGAAGTGATTTACACCTTGCATATTCACTGGGAGCTGGGAACAATGAGAGCTGGATGAATTGGTAGTTCTCAGCCCTGCTTAAGGGAAGCAGCCTCCCTACAGTGTACTAATTTCTGTAAAGAGACTCCTCAACAATGTAAGCTGCAGAAGGGTCACAGTAAACCCTTGGTAGATGTAATGAAGGAAAACTACTCTTCATGGTAGATATAGACTAAGGCTCAGTATTTTCCACTTAGGAGTGCAATTCAAAGTCTAGTAAATGATTTTAAGGCATTAAGTTTCCTTTCAAAGCACCTGCCATTGTTTATATTATTAGCTGTCATTCCCATGTGTAGAACAAAACATAGATTTCCAGACAGAATGGCATTTTTTGTCTTGTGAACATGACAACAGAAGAGCAAGTGTGACCTCCCTGAAGCAGATGGCATTATGCCACTTGTGAGCCACTAGCATTGCCCATCCCCAGTAGTCAGGCAGTGCAACACATTCCTTTCGAAGGTGCAAAACATTTCAATTTCTCCCATTTGCCTCATAAGATTTAAGTAGCTGCAGATATGCCATCCTAGCCTTCATAAGTGGCCACTGTCAGGGCCTTGAGAGCATTCCCTGTCCTCCACAGGGTTTGTCTGCCTGGGCTCAGGGCCAGGTTCAATAACAAAGCTGTCATGCCTTGGCAAGCTCAGCAGATGCCTGCCCTGCTCAGGACCTGTTTTTAAATTGAGGCTCCTGCACTTGGTGTTTGCCTGAGCTATGCTGCAGGTATGCTGGTGCATGCTCCTGTGCCTCCCTGATGTTCACAAACTGACCTGACTTTCCAACTTGAGCTGGCACCTACCTCATCCCTGCTGACTTGCCCAGGAGTCTGGCATCTCAGCAGATCCATGTCACCCACAATGACCAAGCTCTGCTCTCCTTGCTCACTGCTGTGGGCTCTGCCTTATCGGGATGGTGCTGCCCTGCTGCTCCTGACACTCCCTGACAGACTATGGGGACCAGAAGTGATGGTGGCATCTTACTGAATCATTTTTCTGGATGGATATTGGGCCATTACAAGCTCAGGACGTGTTCATACTCTCATCAAGAGGTCTGAGCATTTGGTCCTCACATGCAACGTAGTTTAAATCCATTCCACATTTTCTGGAAAGGCTGTCCTTCTGCCTTTGTGACTGCCTCAAAGTTGCTATGGAGGAACTTTAATTTTAAAGCACAAGTAAATTCTTTAGGAAAGCCACAGGTACATTAGCTTTACTCCTCTGTTGCATAGGCAGGGCTATGAGGTCGTTACTAGCATAGATTGGCAGAAAAAACAGGGATAGATAAATAGATATTATGATGCCTACCACCCTTGAATGACTTATCTGTATAATCCAGGCTTGCTGAATCTTCATGTGAGTAACACCTGCATGGACAGGATAGATAGAATATATGTGTATAGGGGAAGGAATCTGAGAATGTGTCACTTCAGTAAATAATAAATTTGAAAGGAAAATATGTAGGTTCCCAAATGGATGAAAAACACTTTTGTTCAAGTGTTTCTCAATTTCTAGTACTAAGAAACTGAGCTTGAAAATTGAGAAATTGAAAGACTGAGCTTCAGCAATCTTTTTTTATTTACTGAGTTAATTTAAGAGTATGCTTATAAGTCCTGTAACTTTGAAGACTAGAACAGATTCTCTCTAAAGAGAAGCCATAGCATAGTCATACTTTGAAGTAGAAATAAGACTTCATATTGCAGAATTGTAGAATCATAGAATAGTTAGGGTTGGACATAGCCTTGGATGACATGGTTTAGTGGGAGGTGTTCCTGCCCATGGCAGGGGGGTTGGAACTAGATGATCTTAAGGTCCTTTCCAACCCTAACTATTCTATGATTATAAAGGACCTTAAAATCATCTAATTCCAATCCCCTGCAATGGTAAGGGACACTACACACTAAACTATGTTGCCCAAGGCTCTGTCCAATACAACCAAAAACTGGTTAATAAACAGTTAAAGAAGTTATGACAAGTGGAAGGATAAGAGAGAATAAGATCAGGATGAGACCAGATCTGACTTTTATATATTGCTAGGAGGTGACTGATTCATGAACTTGGATCCAAAAGGGACTGAAAAACATTTCCAGGTCCATATCATATCCAGATTTTTCCAGAGAGATCTAACATTTGCCATTAAAAAAATAAAACACACCCCAGGCTTAGGAAGAATGTTGTAACTCAAGAGCATGTTAATTCTGTGAAGATTCCTAATAACTTGTTTTGTTTCTGCATTTCAAGCTTGAATAAGCAGTGCTAAGTACAGAATTCAACAGAAGAGAAAATTTATTCTTAGCAGAACGGTTTCCTCCCAAAACACTAGATTATTCTAGTAGCTAAAATGTCTACTGAGAGTTCTTCTAGAATGTACAGATTTAACCGTTTTACTGCTCAGCCAAACCCAGGTCTCCATTATTCAGAGCAAACTGGATGTGCGAGCTGCAGGGTGTGATTAGGCGTTCATTATTGCCTTCTTGCTTCATATGATTGAAATGGTTGTTTTTACCAGGATGGAAAACCATTGTGCAAAGCAGTTCCTAAGGCTGAGTAATGGGGGCCATGAACCAATGAAACATCTATTAAAATCTCAGAAGCTGCTGCAGAGACTCAGTTTTCCAGCTCTTGGTGGGGAGGTAAGGGAAAGAGAATTGAAATTAGGGAAAGAGAACTGATTGCTTTAGACTTCGTGACTCTAAATGAAAGACTATTTTGGGCTAGTGCCAAATTGATCAGTAGTACTTGTTTTTGTGATTATCAAGTAATCATGGAGATTAAAGGTTGCAGGCAAATGCCACTGGATAGTAGATGTGTTTTGGAGAAAGATTTAATGACTGAATTGGTGATTTAAAGCAAATTACTCAGAGATGTTTTCACAGCATGCACTGCTTAGCTACCAGCATCTTTTCTCAGAAGGAAGAGTGATAATATGCTTTTCTGCTAGCTGGATGAACAGGTGAGAGGGGTTTGTAAGGTAAAATAAAGAAAATAGGGTGGGAACCAGACACTTGCTCTATTGCTACACTTGTGGGAAACAAGTGCCAGAGTGTGACAGCCATCTTAAAAGTGAATGGATTTTTAAATGCTATGGGATTTACTTCATTCCTTTTGAGGTCCAGTGCTGTCTGGCCCTTCTAATCAAAGAGACCTCTCTTTGGAGGGGGGAGGCTGAAGGCCCTTCTGTGAGGAGCTGCAAAGCAATGGTGCTCACAGCACTGAGCCAGAGCTAACAAATGTGGCTGCTTAGGAGGGCTCATTAAGTCTGGCTTGGCACCATGAAAGCTGCAGTCAAGAGCCATCAGCTGGTATGGAGCTGAGCTGCACCACAATCTGCCTCTGCCCAGGAGACAGACTCTTACAGGGGATGGGATGGAAAACCTCACACTGGGGGAAATGAAGTGGGTATGGAATAAGTGAGACCAACATCTGCACTATCTTTTGGTAATAGACATGGCAGGAGGGGGTGTTGGGTTGTTCTCTTAGGCAAGGTACGCATGCACAACTGCTGCTTCTGTTGCATATCTGCTTGCACTTGATGGTATCATCAGCTGGACCCAACAGTTGAACTGAAGGGGCTGGAAAGCAGCTGCATCAACTGCTGATACTGTGGTAAAGACACTGCAGTTAACAGGAGGATGGAGACACCTCTAGCCTCTTTTGTCACCCACACTCCACCCCATCTAAATCTGTGTATGGCTTGGACTGTGTCCTGTAGCTTACAGCTCTGTGTAGGGTTTTGCGCTCATTAGCAACACATTTGACACATCTGGCTTAAGAACTGCTCTGTGTCATGGTTTAAGTCGCAAATCACACAGCCTGCTCACTCACACCCCCCACTTTCTTCCCCCCCCACTTCAAGGGTGGGGGGAAATGGGGAGAAGAATCGAAAGAATGTAACTCCCACAGTTTAAGATAAGAACAGTCCAGTAGCTGAGGTATAACACAAATCACTACTGCTACCACCGATAATAATAATAAGGGAAATACAAGGGAAGAGGATACAACTGCTCACCACCCAACTACTGAGCCGTGAACTGCCCTCTTCTGGGTTCCTGTCCCCAGTTTTACACCCTGGGCATGCTGTACTGTGGTATGGAATACCTCTTTGGTCAGCTTTGATCAGGTGCCCTGTCTCTGCTTCCTCTCAGCTTCCTGTCCTCCCTGGCAGAGCATGAGACTCAGGAAGTCCTTGGTCAGACCAAAACATTCTAAACCGTAGCTACAAACACTGGTGTTATCAGTGCTGTTCCCAGGCCAAAAGTCGAAAACACAGCGTTGCACCAGCTACTAATAAGGAGAAAAATGACTGCTGCTGCTGAACCCAGGACACTCTGGTAAAATGTACTCTTTGCAGGACAAATACTGCCAGCTCTGCTGTGCACTTTGCTTACCAATTTATAATTGTCATGCATACTTTGTCATGCTGCAGGTCTTTATCTCAAGAGGTGTAAGCAGTTCTGGAGAGGTGAACTAAATTTTATATAATTAAGCTGACAACATTTGCTCCCAACTGTGAAGGGTCATTATGTAATTGTAAAGGCTCTTACTAAAATAATTGCTTTGGGGTTTGCTGCCAGCCTTGCAGTTTTGCTTTGCTTGTTGAGGTTTTTTTTTGTGCTTGGTTGGTTAGATATTTTTGTTTGTTTTTTTTGGAAGGGGTTGTTTGGTTTGAGTTGTCTTGATTTGTTTGTCTTCCCTCCCTCTCCTTGGATAGTGTTATTTTAGAACATTGCTTATGCTAAGTCCATTTGGTCCTTTTCTTCAATGAGTGCAAAATAATTCTGTCCAATGAAACTATCTGATTTTGCTGTAACTGGAAGTATCTTTCCAGTGAATTGTTGAGATTTGTAATTCTAAGCTTTGTGATTTGATGTAGATGACCAGAAATATCCATCCTAGACCAACATGAAATAACACTGCTGAGGTGACTGTCTCGAGAGCAGACGCCTGCAGTGCCTGATCGGGGAGGAGGCTCAGCGTCCAGGAGCTTCAACTTGGAGCAGCAATAAGCACCGAGGGAGCCCCAAATCCTCGACAGGGCCTGTCCAGGAGCCGGCAGCTCAGCGGAGGTGAGGAGCTGACTCACAGGGGGCGGCACCAGGAGGAGCGGCACCAGCCCTGAGTGGGTAAAAACCTGCCCCAGGGAAGGCGGTGACTAAGGCTGGTTTGAGGCAGCTTGCGTGGCAGTTCGCTCGGGCAGGCGAGAGGAATGGTGAGCGCTCAGCGCATGACCAGGGCTTGGTCTGGGAACTCTGCTCTGGCTGCCCCGGTGGTGGCCAGCGTTAGGCACCCATCCACAGGGGAGACAGCACTGCAGAGCTCGGGGTATAGAGAGTGCTGGTTGGAAATGTGACGCTCCAGTGCAGCCTTGATTGCAGCAATCATGAGATGGTCGAATTTGAGATCCTCAGAACAGTGAGAAGGGCGTGCAACAACCTCACTGCCCTGGACTTCAAGACAGCAGACTATGGCCTCTTCAGGAAAACTGCTCAGTAAGATTCCATGGGATATAGCCCTAGAGGGGAGGGGAGCCCAAGACTGTTGGTTAATATTCAAGGATCACCACCTGCAAGCTCAGAGGCGATATAACCCTACTAGAAGGAAGTGCTGCAGGAAGGCCAGGAGACCTCCTTGGATGGATAAGGAGCTCCTGAGGAAAATTTGAAGGAAAAAGAGTCTTATAAAGGTGGAAGCAAAGATAGAACGCCTGGGAAGAATACAGGGATGTTGTCCGGGAAACTAGGGACCAGGTTAGGAAAGATAAGGCCCAGTTAGAATTAAACTTGGCTAGGGATGTTAAGGATAACAGGAAAGGATTGATCCTCCACCTGGGTCAGAGCAATCGCAGGCACAGCTACAGTTTGGACAGAGAAGAGATTGAGAGCAGCCCTGAGGAGAAGCACTTGGGGGTGTTGGTCAATGAGAAAATACGAACATGAACTGGATGCAGTGTGCTCTTGCAGCCCAGAAAGCCAACCATATCCTGTGCTTCAACAAAAGGAGTGTGACCCGCAGGTCGAGGGATGTGATACTACCCCTCTACTCTGCTCTTGTGAGACCTCATTTGAAGTATTGTGTACAGTTGTGGTGTCTTCAACATAAAAAGGACATGAAACTATTGGAACAAGTCCAAAGGAGGGCCA
>JASSUY010026265.1:22716-34958 GCA_032466535.1 Forpus xanthops | reverse complement strand
CATTCCAAGCCATAACTATAAACACTGGTGTTATCAGCACTGTTCCCAAGCCGAAAATCCAAAACACAGCGCTACACTAGCTACTGTTTAAAGGGGAAAGATGACTGCTGCTGCTGAACCCATGACAAAGTTGCACATAGATTTTTTTTGTCATTCACAGGATATGGTGGATAGCTTGATGGCATTCTTTCTGACCTCCAGCTGAGTGAAACTATTTAAATACATGAATAAGGAATACTGAAACATTTCTATGCACACACATGCTCTTCTTCACAACCTAATATCAATGATCATCTTAGGAGAAGCATTTCTGTAGACATCCAGTTGCCTGAATATTCATGAATAGCAAGAAATGGTGTGAGTGAGCTAACCCACTACCATGAATTTGTGACCCAGCTGCTTTGACTTGGTCTATATTTATCAGCCTTTCCACCTCAGCATTTTCTAATATCCTCATCTGACATGGAGCACATTTTTGGCTTTCTGCATTGCTGTGGAGGGGGTACATTCCTTGTTATGACAGCCTTGCTGACATTTATGGTTTTGCATTGAGGGGAATAAGCAGGCATATTATTAGCCACATCCCAGTCAGGACATAACAAGAGATGAAATCTAACTCTCTCTTCTCACAGCATTCAGCTCTCTGGGGATTCCTTTATTTCCTCTAAGCTGAAGCACAAGCAGCTACTTGAGGCTTGTAACACAAATAGTTTGCAAGTAATGACCCAGTCTCTCCATTTTCAACTTTTGGACCACATGTAAGTGCAAATGAATGTTGTTTTCAACCTCTTTTGGCATAGCATGGCACCACAAATCACAACTTACTCCCAATCTAAGCTCTTGTGTAGGCTGCTGGCAACAGAAATAAGAATCCTAAGGCTCTTTACATAATTTCTCACAATGTCAAAAGAGAATTAACAGAGACAGGAATCATAATGGACTATTCTTTTCCAGCTGTGCTGGAAACCTATGTGCTCTCTTGATGCTTTAACAGTGGAGCATGAGAATACTAAAGAAATCCATGGATTACACCTGTCAAAATGAAGCTGCTTTTAGGAAATTAAATAGAAGATCACTAAAAGTGGCCAGACTAGTTAGGCCAAAAGAAAAAAATTACTCCAACTTTCTCCTGAAACCAACTGGGATACACAAAGGGCTGTAGCAGGTTGGCAGACATTGGAAAGGGAAGGTGCATTAGGAATGCCAGTGCATTGCAGCTTCCATGGCTCCAGCAGGATTGCTCCCTACACAAGACTCCGTAGTCTATTTGAAAGCCCAGTTTTAAATGGGCCAAGTGAGGGATCCGCTGCAGCAGCTTCCTTTGGGGAAATGATTTCACAAACCCTGGAAATTTTACTGCTAAGAATGCTTCCTGACCTACATAGTTAATTTTTATGGGCTTTGATCTTCATACACACAAGCAAATTCACTTAGTCTTTATCTTTCATTTCTTCTGCAAATTGAAGTCAAGATATAGAGGTTATAAAGTCATTATAGGAAAGTATCAGAGTTAGGGTTTTTACCCAAATCCCACAAAAAATAATGGAATCATGTCTCTTTGACCACCTCCACTCCATTATCTCTGCCTTGAAAGTTCAGCAAAACTATCACATTTTACCTTCATTTTGTGAGTGATGCTGCTGCCCTCAGCCTTTTACTTCTTTAATCCACTATTACCTACATAGCTTGCTTTAATACCTAAATAATTTTTCATTCCCAGTGCTCTGTGCCTTCATCAAATAACATTCAAATCTTTCTTAAAGACTTATTTCCTCATAAGATCATAAACCTTAATCTTCATCAGTGTATGGCATGTACATAATTTGATGTGACACACAGATAGACAGATAGCATCCCAAGTTAACACCATCCCAGAGACCTCCTCATATAGTTTTCATTTTTGGATGTAATGATTTTAAATCTCCCCCCTTGGGTATAGCCTTTCAAGGGGGCAACCCTTTGTTTACTAGACATTAAATAACATCATTAATGCAGACAATAAAGACAGACTTTTAAAGAAACCAAATGCAACCAAATTGCTGTGGCTGCAACCTGTGTTTGTCATGGGTGTTATATATCTCATTCCTTCTTTTTTCCAGGAGGGCAAAAGTGAACAGCACAACAAAACCAGACATTTTAGCTGTCTGGTACTAAAGTCTTTGTATTTAATTGTCTATGTCTCTCTTCCCTTGGATTATTAAAAATATAAAAGGCAATATCATGTTTGTTGTGGAATATTGAGCTAGTGTCACCCAAAAGATCCTGGTCTTACCCATGAGCAATTACTTCCCATCTTTTTCTTCTCTCTCTGCACCCAAGCAATGTGCTTTGTGACTCTAGTCAAGTGAAATCCAGAATGTCAGGTGGATGGAGGGATAGGAACAATACCACCATCTACTCAGAAAGGCATATTCGAGCTTTAATTTAAACTTGTCAACAAACAAAAGCATAAAATCTTCTCCATCATTTTGCAACTTTTCTTCCTGTAAATTTCTCAATTACTTCATTCTGCTCTTTTTTTACACACTCCTTTCAGTGAAATTAGCAATGGCTTAAAAAAAATAAAAATAAAAGGCTATTTGATGTTTTGCGCTGCTGAAACATAAGAACAGATGGGAGCTGAGACTAACAGGAGACCTCTGTAGACAATCCAGAAAAACAAAAGAAAGGGAAAAAAACATTTAAACCACTAGTGTTAACAGAAAAAAGAAAGAATTCCTATAATCTGCCTCTAAAATAAGCTATTCACTCTAGAAGCATATGTTTGTATGTATTTACCAGTATGTAAATATGTACTTACAAGTATGTACATACCAGTATGTAATTTCCAGTAATTTTATGGTGGGCAAAGATAAATGAACTCATATTTGATGTAGGATAAAAGCAAGAGTTACCATGGATCATGGTAACCATTGAAGATCCAACACAGATTACTAAATCCAGCACAACGTTTCAATGCAGTAAACTGTGCTGAACTAGAAGAGAAAGAAAGGAGCCCTTTTGAGTTCTATGGTTGATTATTTACTAACATCTTTAAAATTGTCTGCCTAATTTTCTGAGCAATGCAGCTCACAAATCTTTAACTCCAAGAGAGATTCCCATTACCTGAGTCCAGCACAAAAATGCTGTCAGTAGAGAGAAAAATCTATCTGCTCATTTAAAATAAAAACAACCAAAAAATTTACATTTGCACTATCTATAGTCTGATTGCTCTTCCTGCATACCCAGGCTTACCTCTGCCATATTATTCTAAAGTGACTTCTTCTTATCCAAATTTTGAATTATAATTTTAGATTTGAAAAACTTCTCATTACAATTTTCATTGAATCAGATAACTTGTTATGAGAATGTTTATCTCAAAGAATAAGCATTTACTGACCAACTGAAGAACTTTATTGCAACATCTCTATATTAGTTTCATAATTTTCCATTCTCAAGTTGTGACGAAACAACATACCAGATCTTATACTGTGGAAAAAACATACAGCTGTTGTGCATATAAGAGTAAATTGGTTCAGAAACTGACAAAATGGGACTATGAGGTGTATGAAGTATCATGACATGTAGACCTTTTTTCTCCATCTTTGGAGTGACTTACAAGAACATAACCCTGATACATAATTCAATTGTATTATTATTTCTTCAATTTCCACAGAAGTTATTTGCAGAAGAAATTTTAACACACACAATGACCAAGGTTGCTTTCTGCATTTTCAATCCCAGTCAATTTCTAATCTCTACTCCTATACCAATAAGTATAACTGATGATACCTGTCCAGAAGAGAAGAATTATTCTTCAGATTCTAAAGATCACTTTCTTTGAACTTTACAAGCAGAGACCCAAGAAACAAATACACAACAATAACTGCTTTATTCCAAGGCAGGGTTTATGAATATGTAGCATACAGGCATCTAATGATTTCCAGGTGCACATCACCCACTAGCTCATCCTTAATTATTTAGCCAGCTGGCCTAGTTTGTCAGCAGTAGTGCAGACAGCTTCAGGGTGGTTTATATAGCTGGGCTTGCAGCTTTATCTATGATCAGAGAACACAGGCAAACTCCTGATATGGAGTGTTTCCTACAAGTAAAGGCATGCCAAAAATCCAGTTATATAACAAATCCAGTGTTATCCTTGAAAAGTACAGCAGTAGTCATGGTCAAAAACAAATTCATCACTTTCATCTTCTTATCTCAGTAATCAGACCAAGGAACATAGAAATTGCAAACAGGAAGACCTGAATATCTTCTAGGATAAAATAAAAACTCTGCTGCAGACAACTCACTTTTCTTTAGAATGTAACTAATGAGAACATTTGCTCAGTGTCTTCCTTATTCAGTTTATCTTTCTTTAGTTTTACATGTTCATGTCTCTATTTATACATCATGATATAAGCTGAAGCTGGAAGGAAATTAATATTTGTATTAATGTTAGAGATGAGCCACTAAGGAAAACGGGAAGATTACAAATCCTCAAGAAAATGTTTTTGATGATCCATGGGAGCATGAGCATCTGAACTTAATATAGAGAAAGGGGAGTGCAATGAATTTTTTTTTTTGAGCAACCAGATCTATGTTCATTGTTCAATAGAGTGCATGTTCTTTAGAATTATCAGGTACTGGATACCAGTGATTTACTCCAACCACAAATCAGAAACAATGCTGGACAGAGCCTTTGGTGGCATGGTTTAGTGGGAGGTACCCCTGCCCATAGCAGGGGGGTTGGAACTAGATGATCTTAAGGTCCTTTCCAACCCTAACTATTCTATGATTCTATGATCCTATAATTTAGTAAAATGAATTTGTTTAACTGCAGAGGACACAGTTGGGTAGCATTTTGAAATCAGCAAATTCAAACCAGTCGTGTTGCATCATGTTTGATACCAAAAAATTTAAATGTGGGAGCTGGGAATATTTAGATTATTTAACCCTTTAAGGATTTATTTATTTATTTATTTTAGTTAGTAGCTGGGAGAAAAACATGGACTTTGAGATTAAAGAGCATGCAACAACTGCTTTGTGTTTTTACCAGAACAGAACCCCTAAGTGAGACCTGGTTGTTCTGGTATTTCCCAGGGTTTAGTTACTAGTAAAGCAAATATCCCTTACTACTTCTGGTTTTATTTTGATCTGTGCTGGAATAGATCCCAACAGCTTCTCCTTAATAAAAGCACATTTTTGCTAACAAATCATTTTAGGAAGGAATATAGTCTTGCTTTTGAGACATCAAGGAACAGAGAATCTACCACTGTCCTTGTTTGTTTTTCCCTACTGCTTGAATTGTTTGCTTCATATCTAATTTAATTTGCTTGCTTTCTCCTTCTACCACTCACCCTACCCAGCTTCAGTTTATACAGTCTGACTTTCATGACATTTTCCTTCACCAGATTAAAGAGCCCTTTACCACCAGGCATTTTCTTCTTCGGAAGGTACACACTGCAATCAAGTCACTCTGGTATGAAAAACCAAGGAGATCGAGTCCTTAAGTCTCTCGGTATAACATTTTACTCTAGCACTTCAATTACTTTTTCAACATTCTCTTTAAAATGTAGACACTTTTTCTGGAGTTAATATTCTGGTATTGGCTCTCAATATACTGTGTACAGCCTAAATCCCTCCCTGATCCTACTTGTTACTCCTTCATACATTTCGAGGGACTGAGCATTTTTGTTGTTTATTTTTTTTCCCCTGCAGGAGTGTTCTGGAAGTCTCATGCCACATTGATTTGCAGCTCTAAGCCCTATGTCTTTTCCTGCGTCACTACTTTCCTGGCAATAGGGCCTGATTCTGTAACCCCTGCATGAATTCCATTTTCTAGAAACACAGCTCTGATTAAGCTTATTTGAACTTTTACCTCTTTCATGAATTGGATTTATTTTCCAAGTAATTTAGATCACTTCTTATGACTGCCCTCTTCTCACTAGTGTTTACCATCAATCAGTCCTTTGCATCATCTTCAAATCTGAAATCATAAAGGACTTAGTATTTACTGTGTTTTGATTTCACAGCTTAAGTAATCAAAAAGAAAGAAGCAGGGAAAACAAGCAACTGTGTTTCTTCTTGTTTACCTCACATACATTTTCTCATGAAAATTCTTCATCACTGTGCTTCTGAACGTTTCTGAATTTCTGAAAATTTCTTTAAATCGTCATCTATCACATTGCATGCTTTTCACAAAGACCTGAATCTGAATCCCATTTGTCCTCTCCCTTTGAGGCAACAGAAATCTGAATCTATATTCTGTACTTTGTTGCAAGGAGAGGCATTGTGTAACAGAATAAACCACAATATGAATTAAGGAGACAATGATTTCAGACATAAAAGTTACCATCACCTCTTTAGAATGCAGAAGTGCATATCTTCCATCAGTCATAAGACTCTGAAACTCAAAGGTGATTGTTAATGGAACTGGCTTGAAATTCAAGATAATTTTGTATGAATTTGACAAGCTTTTTTGGAAAAAAAAATCTCAATTCACAGTGAAGATTTTGTAATTCTTTCTCTTGTCATAGTTATAAAAAAACAGAATTTCATGTAGAAGTAACCAAAAAAGAATGTTCTTGCTTGCCAGCTGCTTATTTAGGAGGAATTTTCAATAAGATTTTGCTTTCAAAAGAGGGAAAATAAAATTGACTCTTACCCAGTAACTCCATTGAAAAAATGTGGGGTCCTGGGTTTACCCTTTATCCATTTTCAATAATAAGCTAGAAAGAGAGAGCTTAAGATTCTTTCAGTTAGGAAGCTGACATCCAGCTCTTAAACCAGCACTGGAATAAACTCACAAGAGGCAGATCTTGTTCCTTCCTGAAGAATATCTTCCATAGTAAACTCATCTGTTTTTATTCTCAATTATCTACCACTATGGAATAACATAGCAGGAAATATTTTCACTGGTTCTGTGAAGAAGATTAAAACCTCTTATTTTAATGGATACTTACCATGTTTGTACTTAGGCAGCTTAATGCAAAATTATTGAAAGACTGAATCTGCCAAATGTGAATGCAGATTTAAGCTTCTAGAGAGTCTTGAAAGGGATTTCTGGCTCTGGGAGTAAATGAAAGATACTTCAATAAAATCACAAGGAGTGAAAATCCAGGAGATCTCAGTCCAGTTTACCATGAAATTACTTCTTACTGTTCACATATTTATCTCCAGGACTAAAGAAAACAGCTCTGTCACTAAGCTTTTTTTCAGAGGTTTTGCTTGCACTTGGTCTTGGTAGCCTCTTTTTAAGATAAAAGTCTGTGAGGCTGATTTTCAAAGATGGGTTCCAATTTCAGATGCACCGATTTCATCTGAAAAAAAAAAAAATCACCACTGCATTCTTGGAGAGAATATCCTTAACTTCTGCTGTAGCTGGGCATGATCAGTAGTCTAAAATCTGTCACTGAATACTCTGAAGATGAGCACCCAAAACTGAAACATTACTGTTCTCATTTGAAATATTTTGGCTAAGTTTTCCTATGTGTTCCCTTATAATCACATACCCCAGCTTGGCGTAACCTATTATTAATGTAAATAAATTATTGTAGTCTGAGACCCCAGAGAAATGTACTGGTTGTCCAAAAAAACTTTTCCTCTTTGAGCAAAGAGTTGGCAACTTTTCCTTGAAAATATATACATTGTTTGCTATGAAACAGCAGGTTTTGTGTGCCATCATGAAATGCCTGAAAAAGAGTTAGAAATATCACCAAACCATTATTCTAGACATGCCCTACAATTGAGATATTCTACTGCTACCTGTAGGAACAGTTACATGAGATCAATGGCAACAGTTCAACTTACTTTCAACTATTAGCATCTCTGGTTTACTTTAAATGTTTAGTTTTAGAAGCTTCTGAGTGGGATGAGAAATAATTTCCCTGATTATATTTTTTGAAGTGGTATGCTATTTGAAAGCAGAAAGAAGAATAAAATGGGCCAGAAGACTAAAAATGGCTCATAGATTCCATTGTTTTGACAGTGGAGTTCTAAACCAAAGAATGGACCCTTATAATTTAAAACTATCCTGTGATTCCAACAGATTTTGAAAAGATACAAATTTTAAAAAAGAACCAGGATTGGAAATTAGCCTGCAGTCAATCAGAAAGAGTTTTTCATGCCTTTTTCCAATATGCCATTTTGTCATCAGAGCCTAGCAAGTCCTAAAGAGACAGATCCCTGGCTTAGCCAGTGGGAGAAATCCCCCTCATTAAATCCTCACAGCATAATCTTAAAACCCTTCCTGAAACTTGAGATTTGGATAAAACCCTTTTCAACCCTGCTAGAAAGGGACAGTGCAAAACAATCTCCCTCAAAACAGTTTGTGGGGATATATGTGTGGACATGTGTACAAGCGCCTGCTTGTAAAGTGCTCTCAGCCCTTGGGAGGGGGAAGTGAAAAGGAACTATACTTTAAAATCAGGCAGGGTAAAAAATGTTGGATTTCAGGCAGATTGCATTTTCTTCTCTTGTTTAGCCTCCACTGAGGGGGAGAATTTAGATTTGCGCTTGAATTGTTTGCTCTTCTCTTTGTCATTACCCATATAACAGCTTAAACTCTGCCCTTCTAAATCTGAGGTGACTTTTAGAGGTTCCCTATCAAACACAGACACTACACAACACTGTATTAGATTACACTTTGTCAGCAAATCGGCACTTTAGATACTAAATGATAGCCAGTGCTCTACAACCATGCTATCATTCTTGCTCCAAGATCTTGTCAGAGCCTATAAATTAAGCAGGAAATGGCCCTGGAGTTACATGAAAAGGAGGGCAACAGGAAGATGCTGCCTCAAGTCACAGGACTTAAAATCCTCTCCTATCTGACCCAGGACAGGACTACCACTCCCGCACAGGCTGTCAGGTTTAACCTACACATTACTGAATGAGCAGCAGCATTAGAATGCTATCTAATGTTATTCCCTGAAGACTCTGCTTCATGGGCGTCTCCATTCATAGGATCTGCATCTCGTATTGTACTACTATGGCAGCTAAGCTATAAGAGATGCTGCCCAAGAATGCACTGATTCTGAAAAGATAGCTCTGACAGCAGCTTATCTCCACAAGGCAGTAGGTCATTACTCTGACAATCTGAACCAACATTTCCCAGTAACATCATGAGTTACTCCAAAAAAAAGGAAGATATAGCCAGCTGGCTCACACCTCTGTCACATTCCCATTTACATTTTAACCCCAGGGATGAGAATTGAGGAAGCCTTATACTTCAGCCCCTTGCTAGCCTGCAACTGAAGAGATAGAAAAAGCCCTTTGATACTGCCTATAACTATGAGAAAGACTCAGTCAGAAAATGAACAAAAGAATGATGCTCTGGTGTGATGTTCTTGGGATCTCCAACACTACTTTGATTCAGTGGTGAATATCCCACAACAATTAGGCATGAAACTAAGGATGAATATAATTCACCTGGCAGCCTTCCCAGGAGCACCTAAATGCTGTTTTCACATCTGCAGGTATGTTTACTTGAGGGACAGGACATGTACAGGACTGTACCATCTACAAAGTTCTTTTGCTGTTCCTAAAAAAAGAGCCATCTGATTTCAAAGTCATTATTAGGCTGGCATGATGTAGTGGTTTCAGTGCATACAAACCACATGAACGATCACAGAACACCTCATTATTATTTATTTTAAGTAACGAGCACCTTGTAGAGGACAGGGAGCAGGGTGTCAAAACTCCCTGGTTTGGGGCAGATGCTGCATTGCTCTTTCTTCTGATGGTTGAGCAACAGTGAGGGCTAGCACTGTGACAACAGAATGAGAGCAGTGCCACTTTCCCAGTCCGCAGCCAGATGCATTCAGACGGTACATACACCCCAAGTTCAGGGTTAATGAAAAGGGCTGTGCAAGTGGCCAGTTGCCCTTTGACAAGGTAGAGTCTCCCCTTGCCAAGCAATTGCAAGGGTGCAACTCAGCCCCAATCACTTTGAAATGGTCACAGTGTGGTCCTGCTCAGGGACTCCTTTAAGAGCCCTCCTGCCGCTGCTAGCTGGAAAGGAAAGCTAGTGAAAGTAATAAGCAGCAGCAGGCAGCACCTGCCCTGGAAGCCCTCTCGGCTGGCTCCAGCATATAGTTTCAGTGCTCTCTGGTGGTAGATGAAATCCCTACCTACCTTCCCAGCCTGAAAAGACAGGGGTGGATGTGCTGAATTTCAAGCCCCTCTCCTTCTGTGCGAGTACAAGGTGATGAAGTCTAGGAGCATAAGCAAATATACAGTCAATCACACATGAGCATTTTAAAACCCGTGGAAGACTTGGTCAGATAGATACAACTCTAATTAAAATACTTAGCAAAGTAACAGTTTATTTTTAATAGCTTTGTGAAAAGCAAAGGCTTTTCTGCTCTGTCATAGCACATTTTTTATATGGAAATGAATGCCAAAAGCAAAAAAAAAAAGAAATACTTTCTTCCCTTGAAGTGGCTGCCCACACGCCGGTTTCACCAGCATGAAAACTTACATTTTCATTTCTCAGTGTCTGCTCTGGCACCTCTGCCAGGGGTTTGCTGGCAGACCTGAGCTTGCACTGAGTATGTACTGAATCAAGTAGAGTCAAGCTGGGCTATAAGCACAGACTGCATATATATATATGCTCAACACAATCTCATCAAGAAGAATACTGTTGCAGAAATGTGACCTATGATAGTGCTAGTTTGGAGGGCAGGCAGGCAGAGGCTTTAGTCTATATAATATAGAATTAAACAATTTAAAATAAATAAATAAAAAAAAACTATTAGGACACAGCCAACTAACAATTATTGAGCTCAGTTATTTACATTTTACACCAGAGTAATTCAGCTAAAGCTATGAGAAAAGCAATAGACATCATCTGGATTCAGAAATATCTGGCTCAGCGCAGAATTTGCTCTCACCTGTGAGCATGAGACTGAAACAGGCTGGTTGGAGAGCTAAAATTAGAGGAAAAAGAAAAAGAAAAATGTTGAAGGTACTTTCCGAAGCCCTTTTTTGCTCAATCCTAGAGCTGGATCTAAAGAGTTAGACACCAAGTCAGTTCAGACTTAAGCTGTCACACAGCACCTGAGTCCCACTTGATGTTCAGCTACAGGCTCTCAGCTCAAGGCAAATGCAAGGGAGCTCAACTTCCCACACAGTCAAAAATATCTAAGTTACGCTGAAATATTTTGTGTTTGCTGTAGGCTAAAAGAACGCGTAGGGGTTTGGTGGCCTTTGCATAGATGTGATTTTTTTCCCTCATCAGGTTAGTCACATTCCTACTGAACTCCCTGAAGGAGATCCAGTTAAGCCAGGCAAATTTTTTCCTATGAGCTAGATGTCCTTTTTCACTCTCCACAAAATACACACACTTCTTCAAGCATTTGTGTGGTTTACTTTGAATACCCAATATTAAAAATTGAACATTTCACGTGGATTTCTTTTAAACAAGACAGAAAAAATCCATAGCTAACACATGAGCAATCAGAAAAAAAAAATAAAAAAAAACCAAAAGAATATTGAAGTATAAGCTATTTGTCAGAAACTGTTCCCTTGCTTCTACATTGAGCACTCTAGTATCAGTCTGGAAGAAATTGCTAGGACAACATCACACAGAATATCCTTGATCCCCAGAAGTAGACATCTACAACACTTCATGCTGTAAGATTCACAGAAGGTTCTACTGTTGCTATGGTTATTCAAACCCTTCTTTTCAACAGGAAAGAAAGAAATTCTCCAGGTCTCTGCAACACATAATAACACATCTGTCTCACTGTCCACATGACGGTGGGCTTCAACAGCATCATTCTAAATATAAAGATCAAATTAAAGTCACTTAAATATTTAAAAAGAATGAAAATGTGAATTAATCAATCAGTGGGGGAATGAAGGAAGGGAGGAAGGGAGGGAGGAAGGAAAGAAGAAAGGAAGGAAAAGACAATACATTTGTTATTCCTTCAAGTGGCTCATTAGCAATGTAATGTAATGAATTATTTAACTCACACATTTTTTTTCTTCCCCACTCCTTCAAGAAGGCAACGGGCTAGAGTTTTCTAGAATATTAATAAAATCAAGGGTCATGATTTCACCACTTCTATTATTCAGCAACATTATATTAGAATCATAGAATCATAGAATAAGTTAGGGTTGGAAAGGACCTTAAGATAATCTAGTTCCAACACCCCTGCTATGGGCAGGGACACCTCCCACTAAACTATGCCACCCAAGGCTATGTCCAACCTGGCCTTGAACACCGCCAGCGATGAAGCATTCACAACTTCCCTGGGCAACCC
>JASSUY010026265.1:0-22616 GCA_032466535.1 Forpus xanthops | reverse complement strand
CCTCAGATCCAATCTAAACTTTCCCTGTTTAAGTTTGAACCCATTGCCCCTTGTCCTATCACTACAGTCCCTCATGACAAGTCCCTCCCCAGCATCCCTATAGGCCCCCTTCAGATACTGGAAGGTTGCTGTGAGATCTCCATGCAGCCTTCTCTTCTCCAGGCTGCTGGACAGTTCTGCTCATTATCTCCTAGCTGTGACTGACACTTCAGTGCAAAAATACAGAGCGATTTGAATGCTACCGTTTAAATGCAGATTGTATCATGTCAAGGAAGGCTGAAACTCTAACAGAACCCTATTGACAGAGAATTTTCTGAGGTGTCCTCACTTCAGCGTACCATGTAAGAGGCCTGTGTTGTGCACTGTTTTCACCTCCTACAGTGTAGATTCAACTCCCAATCATGGATGTATTTAATGGCCTTATTCAAGACTCTGTAAGAGCACATCACTATGGAGAGCCTGCTTTCCTGCTCCTATTCAATAATTTTCAGCTTATTCATCCGAGGTCACATTAGTTTTCAGCAACAGCCTCCCACTGAGAACTCTTGTTCAGCCAATTAGGCACTCTGACTTCTGACTCCTTTCAAGGTCTCTGTTTCCCTGGAAGCAAGTACCAGCTCTGCATGAGTATCCTATTGTCCTTGTTCCCAAACACATGACTTTGCATTTAGGTACATTAACATTTGTGCTGGTTAAACAAGACCCACTTCTCAAATGAACTAGATTGACCTGTCAAATTGATCAAACTTTACCACTGTTTCCTCTTAACTGTTTCCTCTTTATTCTTTACTGTACCCTCTGCAAATTTTACAGGCATTATTTCCTCATTTCTGAGCCATAAATAAAATCTCTGAATTGTATTAGGCCAGGAAAGATCCCCGTGGAATTGCACTGGAAATACCTTCTGTGGATTCCGAGTCCTCATTTACAATTCCTTTTTTGAAATCCGTCGGCCAATTATAATCTATTTATTATGCAGTACATTAATTTTGCATAGTTTTAATTTTTTAATTGGAATGTTATGTGATATGAAGTCAAATGCTTTTGAGAAGTGCAGATAGATGTCAGCACAGCTCCTTTTATCAGCCAACCTTGTCAAAGGTGTGTTTGCTTAAGCAGGTCTCTTCCACGAAGTGATATGTGCAACAGTTGCTGCTCAAGACTGTTGTTGGAACAGAATGCTCTATCTGTACTCTTAATGAGCAATGAGGAACTGTAGAAGCAAGATTTTGAACCAGAAGAAGAACAGTTGTATTTTTTTACTGCCAAGCCCAAAGGTTTTCCATTCACTGCATTTACTTATAACACACACTGTTAGAAAGTGTATGGAAGAAAGGACACATTGCAGGTTTCTCAGCACTTAAAGCCACAAACACCCTTCCCTGTGGCATAAAAAGATGAACTGAACAGCACATTTCCTTACTGCCTTCTCATTCTGGTTCACTAGCTCTTGTCTGTCTTGTCTAAGGAGACCTCGTGGAAGAGTCTATCTCAGCTCTTATCTCAATAGAGATACATGTCCTGGACAAAGCTAAGAAAGTGTCACGGCTTGATGACACTTGATGAGAAATCTAGAAGACAGCTTTCATCTTAAGGGTGCAACTGAATTACTGTGTGAGAAGCTCAGAATCAGGACCTTCACTGATCAGATGATCTCTGAAGCTCTAGAGGGATGTCTCATCTGTTTCTAAATCACCTTCTAGAAGAACAGGCAGATTACACAACACCTTCTTACAGTTTGATCCTCTCACAGAAGTCCTAGCCACTCAAAGAATAGTTACTTGACACGGGGTGTCCGGACCACCCCAAGCTGAAAGAGTGGGCTTCCTCTCTTCTTCCTCACTCCCATCCACCCATATACACACCAAAGCAGCACTTGCTGGACACACAAGAAGATGATTTAGTTTTCAACACTGTGAGACAACTAACCTACAGAAAAGAACTAAGGAGTTGGATTATCTCAGTAAGGCACTGGACAGAGGGAAAGGATGTGGCTGCATGACAGAGATGGTGAAGGTGAAGAATAGGCAGAAGAGTAGAAAAAGGGAGATACATTTTCCTTCAGTGTTAATGAACTACTAAAGCCAGGTGTTGTTGATGGGGTATAGTTTGCAATGCAACTTGGAATGCTTTCCCTGAAATCGCTAGGCAGTCTATGGAATATCAGGGAGTGATGATAATAATAAATCAGCACATAAGAATTTACATAAAATTATTTTTTTCAACCATAATTTATGGACACTGATTTCAAATACCAAATTTGTTTCAGTTGTTAATTATAACAACAAATTTTTCTTTTTTTTTTTTTTTCAAGGAAAATGCATATTCTTTAACCCCAAAGTTGAACATAAAGCAGATTGACAAAAAGTGCTGCATATTATCTGGGTACAGAAATTAATTTGTTATTAGGGTCCAATTCTGAGCCCTCAGCTCATAGTATTGAATACCATGTGGTTCTACATGCTATCAGTAACCAAAGAATCCACATAAAAAAATACAGTACTTCTCTTGATGAATAAGAAGTATTTGTTACTTTGAAACTTTCTGTGTGATTTACCATGTGCAATTACGGTCATACTTATGCAATCCCATTGAAATCAGTATAGTAACATTCACCATATAAAAGATATCATTGGCAGGCACTGTACATGAACTTGAAACAGAGAACTGTAAAACAGGACAGATTGATCTAGTACTGGAAGTCACTCCTTCTAAATTTAATACCAGACCTGACTTTGATTTGCTTTAATTCTCTTGGATATAGCAACAGCCTTGTGATCTCAAACTCATGATGCTGTTAACTCACTTAGTACAGTTTTACTCACTTTTAAGAATTGGTAATAGCTCCCTCTGGTCATTTCGGTCACCTCTTAAAAGGTCTCTCTGGACATTCATTCAAGCAATTTATGAATGGGTCAATGAAACTGTTAATAATTCCAGCTGTCTTCTCTCACTCTCCTCATGTTTCAAAGCAGTGAGTTTTACTCCGTTCTAGACAGCAATATTTCTTGCTTGGCTTAAGATGGATGACTGCTATTGTTTCCGAACTATTGCACAAATAAAATGTGGATTTGGAACAGACTTTTCTAACATCCTACAACATACCATTTAAGAGGACAGGAAGTGGAAGAAACACTTGATGTTGCATAATTCACCAAGATGCAACCCTTTACCACTGCACATGCCTGTATTAATGAACTTTAGAAGCAAAAGGTTTAACTCCCTGCTAATATCATTCTAACATAGCTACAGCCACTGTCAAAAACTGCTTCTGTAGATTACAGTCATGTAATATTGTGTTTGCTAACCATTGACAGGACCTGCAAAATACTAGGTATATACTGCTATGAAGAAACTGGTATTTGTGATGGCTGGTCTTTAACTAGCTACTATATGAACTCAGTTAAGAAAATGGCTGTGCAGCAAGTAACACTGCACATCAGTTCAGTGAGCTGTGAAGCTGTCTGAGCTACCGAGAAGACTCACCCTTATTGCTTGGTCTGCCATTTGAGAACTTGTTAAAGCGATGATGAGCACCTATAAGGCTGCAAACCATGCATTGTCTACAGAATGTATGCGCAGCAATATGTACAGCAGGGAAAACATACAGAAAAACAAACTGTGACAGCCTGTCAAAGCTAGTAGCTGTCCAAGCTAGTCCTCTGCAACTGTACAATGACCTGGTAAGCGTGGGCTTACCTGCTGATGCTTTGTTGAGCTTGTAACCATGCACTGACTTGAACAGAGTTATTAAGATTAGCAGAAACTAGGTATGAATGGAAATGAATGTATACATGCATCAGAAGAAACAGCAGAAGTGTTTAAAAAAATGATCTGCAGTGGCATATAAGGATTCTGCTCCCAAAAATAGAAATTATAATTGTGCTGTTCATGACATGACCAGACAGCCTGCATTCTGGTAAGACTGTAGCACAGATGAGTCATCAGGGGGAGACTCTATCCTTTGAAACAGGAGGGTGGCATCAAGGTCACAGCCCATCACATGTGCCATTACTTTTCTTCTTAGCCCACAAAGAAAACACAGATATCTATATATTCCAAACATATCTTACAAACAAGACAAAATGGACAATTAAAAGTAACCTTGCCTAGGACTTACGGAGACTTCTGCAAGATTGCAAATCAGAGGACACCTCCATAATAACCAGTGATTCCTAACGACTTTAAAAGACCAAACCCAAGACTAATTCAGCATCATCAAACAAGAACTCCACAATATGATGAGTGTTCAATAGCTGGCATGTCACATTTCCCACGTGGCACAAAATTTAACATGGGCATGCATATCTGTTGTGGTTTTAGCCTCCCAGCTGTGCAGTTTTCTCTCTCACTCACTTCCCCCTCCCATGACAGTATCCTAGTATTTGTAAGTACGTGAGTGTGACAGTGTGAGTGGGTTAAATCAACTTATTAAGAGTTTCTGAAAAGTAGTATCAACTTCCCTTTCCTTATGTTTATTTTTTTTATAGTAATTTCCTACAGGTGCAGATAAACTGCTTCTCCTATTGGCTATGCACACTTCATTGTACCATACAGATATGCCTTCTAGGCCACCAGCTCCTGATGGTCTAAAGAGGGAATAAAAGAATATAGCACTTAGGGAACACCTAAATCTACCTTTAGGTTTGTGACAGACATCCTAAATTTGGTGTTGGCTTCTTCAGAGAAAAAGAGAACAAAGCAGAGTAGAAATGGGAAAAAGAAAAAAAAAAAACAACAGATGTATAAGCAGCCTGAAGACAGACTGGGAAAGTTGGGGCCCATATAGTAGCCTTCCAGTATTCGAAAGGGGGCTATAGGAATGCTGGGGAGGGATTCAACATTAGGGACTGTAGTGATAGAACAAGGGGTAACGGGTTCAAACTCAAACAGGGGAAGTTTAGGTTAGATATAAGGAAGTTCTTTACTGTAAGGGTGGTGAGGCACTGGAACAGGCTGCCCAAAGAAGTGGTGAATTTTCCACCCCTGGCAGTGCTCAAGATCAGGTTGACAGAGCCTTGGGTGACATGGTTTAGTGCAACGTATCCCTTCCTATGGCAGGGGACCTGGAACTAGGTGATCTTAAAGTCCTTTCCTACCCAAGCCATTCTATGACTCTATGATTCTACAACTGAGACTGTCCTCCACCTAATCTTTCAGTAGCTGATTATGGTTTCAGATGTCTTCTTTAGATAATAAAGCTTTTCTGTTGTATGGACATTTGGCAATTATCACTATAGCTACTTGCTTACAACAAAAATATAAAAATGAAGTAGATAAATAAGGCTTAGGATAACGAATATATCATCCACTTATTATCCCTTCAATGTATGCAGCTTGCTGGTATGGTTCAGAGTTAATTAACATGACAGATGCTTCTACCTCTGAAACAAGGTTGGCCTGCGTGCCATTTCCTGTCAGAAGTTGTTGATCCTCAATTACTTATTTGAGATAAATGATGTAATAAAAACACACTTTACAGTCCAAAAGCCACCTTCATCTACTGTACAATAATGGTTTTCTGTTTGATTTCCTGTCCCATCTTTCCCCACCCCCAGATACTCGCTACAGTAAAAAAAATTACTCTGATATCTAAGCAACACAACACCCCCGTATTTTGTTCCTTGTAAATGACCAAGTTGCCTCAGCCATCACAGCTGCTTTCCTGTTCATTCCCAGCTGTCCTCACAAAAAGTAATATAAAGAAGAAGGGGATGGTAACTTGTAAATACTGTGGCCAAAGCACTAGCTGAAGTTTCAAGAGCTAAAACTGGTTAGGCTTTATTTAATTGGCCCATGTTACACATATTTCTCGGCTGATTGGACAATAACTTAATAAAGAGAGAAAAGGTGCTAGAAAAAGAGTTATTTCATGACAGTGCCATTCATGACAGTTTACCCTTCTTACTTTATCCAGCCTGCCTGTGAAGTAACTGAGGGTTCCCAGAGCTGGATGAATTCAATAAGAAATTGAAATCACCAGAAAACAGTTATTCCTGTCATAGAGCAATTCTCAATGAGATCACAAGCTGTTATAAGAACAAATTAAATAATAGCCTATCTCCTCTGTGAGCAGTTTCTCAGTTTACGCATATGGGAAATGCAAAGCCAAATACTTCATGGGGTGTGGCAAAGATCAGTCCACTGATGTGTTGTATTTGAAAATGTAAAGTGCTATTAAGTGCTAGACTGATTACTTTAATTGACACTGTTTTCACACTCTTTGCAATTATATGGCTACAAAAGTAGCTGTGGAATTATATTCCAGGTATACAGAATCTCCGTCTACCACTCAACTCATACTTCATCATTATCACAGCATCCAGGTGCTTAAGATGAAATCTCTATGCTATCACATTTCTTCTGCAGAGCCTAGACAGGCATTGTCAGATAGTCAATTGAATATATGAGACATTTTTGATATATTCAGTCTCGATATTTTTGTATAAGATTCAGATTTGGAGGGGGATGGTCAATGTAGGCTTTTTAATTTTCCTCAGAGAGATGTGGTAACTGATCTATACAAAGTGATAAAGCAAGATTTAGATGGAAGACTTTTAGCTCTGAAACAACAGAAATTCGCATTCTTTATCTTTTTCCTTTACAGGTGAACACTTTAAAAATAAAGAGGATTAAATGTTTTATTAACTACACACACTGATTACCTTTTGTAACCTTAGAAAGAAGAGCAGGTAGATAGTAGAGGTATCAACAGGGAAGGTTTAGCGAGAAATCTCTGCTTTCTAAAGAACCAGCACAAAGGTGCTAAGGAATTCTGTGATAATCTGCATCACGCCCTGAATTTTCCTCTGGTGTTGCTCTTCTGTGCTAAACGGTTCACAAACATGCTTCTGTTGGTTTGTTATGGCTGTGGTAGCTCTTGACTTTGACACTAGAGGGTTACGTTACTCTTTATAAACAAGCTACTGATCAAAAGTCAGCCTCCTCTCTTTCCTTTTGTTATAATGGAGCCAGAGGTTCCCTCATAAGCAAGTCCATCTCTAATTCAGCTGAGAGTGGCCAGAATGCCACCTGCCACGATGGACAGCGGGGCACCTGCACTAACTCCTTTCATAATGCCCAGTGCCTGCCCTCAGTGGGGAGCTAAATGGGAGAGAAAAAAAGAGAGTCAATGGCATATTAACAACCAACCAAACTACTGCCACACTGACAGTCACAGAGACTGATGCTTACAGAGAAAGTAAAGCCTGAGTAGGAGTGCAAAATCCAGACATACCCCACGTAAGTGCGAACAAATAAAAGGGGAATGAGAGTGCTAAAGGGACACAAGACTTTTTCTATTCCCTTCCTTACTATTCATAGAATCATAGAATAGTTATGGTTGGAAAGGACATTAAGATCATCCAGTTCCACCCCCCTGCCATGGGAAGGGACATCTCCCACTAAACCATGCCACCCAAGGCTATGTCCAACCCAGCCTTGAACACCACCAGCGATGGAATATTCACCACCTCTTTGGGCAGCCTGTTCCAGTGCCTCACCACCCTTACAGTAAAGAATTTTTTCTTTATAACCAATCTAAACTTTCCCTGTTTCAGTTTGGATCCATTACCCCTTGTCCTATCACTACAGTCTCTAAAGAAGAGTCCCTTCCAAGCATCCCTATAGGCCCCCTTCAGATACAGGAAGGCTGATATGAGGTCTCCATGCAACCTTCTCTTCTCCAGCCTGAACAGCCCCAACTTTCTCAGCCTATCTTCATACGGGAGGTGCTCCAGTCCCCTGATCATCTTCATGGGCCTCCTCTGGACTTGTTCCAACAGCTCCATGTCCTTTTTATGTCGAGGACACCAGAACTATAGACAATACTCCAAGTGAGGCCACACAAGAGCAGAGTAGAAGGGCAGGATCACTTCCTTCAACCTGCTCGTTATGCTCCTTTTAATGCAGCCCAGGATATGGTTGGCTTTCCTGGATGCGAGCGCACACTAAAACCAGCTCATGCTCGATTTCTCACTGACCAACACCCCCAAGTCCTTCTCCGCAGGGATGCTCTGAATCTCTTCTCTACTCAACCTGTAGCTAAGCCTCACAAGTGTGTCAAGGTCCCTCTGGATGGCATTCCTTCCCTCCAGCATATCAACCAAACCACACAGCTTGGTGTCATTGGCAAACTTACTGAGAGCGCACTCGATCTCACTGTCCATGTCACCAACAAATGTGTTGAACAAGACTGGTTCCAACACCAATCCCTGAGGGACACCACTCATTACTGGTCTCTAGGTGGACATTGAGCCATTGACCACAACTCTTTGCTTGAAGCCATCCAACCAGTTCTTTATCCACTGAGTGATCCGCCTTTCAAATTAATGTCTCTCCAGTTTAGAGACAAGAATGTCATGCAGGACTGTGTCAAACGCTTTGCACAAGCCCAAGTAGATGACACCAACTGCTCTACCCCTACCAATCAGTTCCATAGCCCCATCAGAGAAGGCCACCAGATTGGTCAGGCAGGATTTGCCCTTAGTGGAGCCATGCTCACTGTCACCAAGCATCTTGTTGCTTTTCATGTGCCTTATCATGCCTTCCAGGACAGTCCACTCCAAGATTTTGCCAGGCACAGAGGTGAGGCTGACTGGTCTATAGCTCCCTGGCTCATCCATTTTCTCCTTCTTGAAAGTTGGGAGTTATATTTCCTTTTTTCCAGTCATCAGGAACTTCACCTGACTGCCATGATTTTCAAATATGATGGACAGTGGCTTAGCAACTTCATTTGCCAGCTCCTTCAGGACCTGCAGATGGATTTCATCCAGTCCCATGGATTTGTGCATGTTCAGGTTCTTAAGATGGTCTCAAAACAAATTCTCTCCTGCAGTGGACCCAGGGTCTTCATTCTCACAGCTGCTGCGTCTGCCTTCCAAGACTTGGGTGGTGTGGTAAGGTCATTTGACACTGAAGACTGAAGCAAAGCCATTAAGAATCCAGCCTTTTCCAAATCCAGGGTAGCCTGTTCTTATAGCTTCTGGAGAGGGCCCACGTTGCCCCTAGTCTGTCTTCTATTTGCAATGTACTTATAGAATCCCTTCCTGTTATCTTTAACATCCCTAGTCAAGTTTAATTCTAAGTGGGCCTTACCTTTCCTAACCTGGTCCCTAGCTTCACAGACAACATTCCTGTATTCTTCCCAGGCCACATGTCCTTGCTTCCATCTTTTATAAAACTTTTTCCCTTCAAATTTTCCTCAGCTCCTCCTTATCCATTCAAGGAGGTCTCCTGGCCCTCCTGCTGTACTTCATTCTAGTTGGGATGCAACACTCCTGTGCTTGCATCAGGTGATTCTTGAATATCAATTAACAGTCTTGGGTCCCCCTGCCCAAGTAGAGTTCCCTACTACTATGTCCCAACTACTACTTCTTTTCCCTTCCTGTATTCCCCTTCCTTTTTTTCCCCTTCTTTTTCCATCCTGTATTTTCCCTTCCTTTCCCTTCCCTTTTCATCTTTAGAGCTTAAGTCAAAAGGACTTACATAGATGCATATATTAAGAATGCTGGAGATTTCTCACAAAAAATGTAAAGAAATTAATTTGGTCCTGAATTTACATTTGCAGATCTTCATAGGTAGCAGTCTGTGTAACCTCCATGAATTAAACACACTTTAGTACTACAAAAGGCTTGGCATCAGTGAGAGATTAATGATCAGCTAAAAAGAAGATGGCTTGACGAAAGTTGAGCCATCATTAAGGCAGTGTTCTGTGCCAAGGTTATTGCCATTACAGGCTTTTTCAAAAGCACTGAGGAAAATAAACATTGGAAAACAAGTAATTTCTTGTACTGAGCCAACACTCCTCCTATGGGTTTTTGCAGTTTTGAAGGGTGCTGCTTTTACTTTTGGCACAAGTTTTTCCAAAAGTCTTTAGGAATCAATGCTTGGATTGCCTTATATTTTATGTAATCTGTGCCACAGTTATGAGCTTGTCATCTCTTCTACAAATGTTGGAGGAAAGGCTCCTGAAATGAGCCAGCAGTTGTTTTACTTCAGATAGACCAATGTAGGTAATGGTTGGAAAAGCACCACCTCTACACCCACTTTCTCATACCTAAATGAATTATTGCAGCCCAGAAGATCTGTTTCTTGTTTGGAATGATTTCTAGGAAGACCTGTGGGTTTGTGTATGATTTACTAAAGCAGTAAATGCTGAAAGGCTAAGCTTTTGTAAATGGCCCAATCTTAGCTATATGGAGAAGAGCTGGATGAATGAAAAGGAGAATACCTAGCCATGTCAAGTTGCAAAAGACGTGATCAAAATGATGTATCAGCTTTCCACTGGCGTAAATTTAAGACAATTACTGCTTTTTTTTTTTAGACCAATATAATTGAGAAGAAAACACATGTCTTGTATATTCAGACTATTTGGGGTTTGTGGATTTTTTAAATTATTTGTAACTCTTTATGAAATCATTTTTATATGTCTCTGGCTGTAAAATGATGAATCCACTCTTACTAAACTATCATGTTGTAAGTACCTCATTATGTTATGTTTCCTTTGTTAATCACTCTTGAGCCAATTATCTAAGCCCCTTGTTTTCCTGCTCCATTGTCATTTTCTTCCTGAACTTAATCATATCTAAATAAAAACAAAAATACATGAAAGGATGCCAGTGGTGTTTGCACAGCATTGAATCCAAATCATGAAATTGGGGTCCATATATCATAAATCAAGTAATGCAAATACTTATATTTAAAAAAAATAAAAAACAGGTAGGTATAAAGATCAAAATCTATACAGAAGTCCAAAACATTTAGTCTGAATGAGAAATGTGCAGGAATTTTGAGGATGAGAATCCATTATAGAATTGCTTATTTTCCTGCAATATATCTAGATGTAAATCTGCCAATAAAAGGGCTTTATTTTGCATTCTGAAGAGATTAGTAAACACACAGGCTCTAACAGAATCTTTATGGCTTTATTTTAACTTTTTCTTCATACATGTAATCTTCTCTTTAAGCTCCCTACTGTCCTTTTCCCTATTGTCCATGTATTCTCCCATATCTAGACAAAGTTAGACGAAAACATGCCTCAGGAACGGGTGATGTAGCACAACCCACAGCAAAGCAAGAGTTAACACGTGCTACTCTCTTTTAAGCAGATAAAGCCATATCAGAATGAGAATGCTTTACCTAAAGACAGCCTTCTTATCCATGGTTAAATCAACTTAATAATCGAACAACACAACTTAGGTCTTTGATATGGGAGAGAAAAGATTTGACATGTAGCCTCTACAGACTAAAAAAAGCACTTTTATTTCTGTTTTTGGTTCTTCTGGTAGTTTCTTAATTACCTGCAGCACCTCATCTGTTGGCTGCTATGAAGTTCCCCAACACTATTCACATAAGGAATAAAAAGCTACTCTTAATTCAGAATAGAGCCAATTCCAAAGCTCCCACTAGCACTTTCCCACCACTTCCTCACCTATATGTAATCACACTCTTATCAGAAAAGCTTCCAGAGCCCACTGAGGACAAGGGTGGAAAAATGAAAAACAAGTTATCCACTAGAGAGCTTTTGAGCTTCCCCCACTCCTTTTTTTCATTTTTTGTTTTTATATTGTAGGACTTGAATTGTGCACAGATAGGAGATGAATCAGATGGGGTTTCTTAACTGGTATTTCTACTGTCTGGAATATAATCCAGAGATTATTTTCCAGAGGAATCAATGCAAAAGACTAAACAAAAGGGTGAGTTCAAGTTAAAGCATTGGCTGTTTTTCTAGAGGAAATCTACAAGCTTGCAGTATTTCACTTTTTTTTTTCTTTTTCCCCAAGCCCTTTATTGGACATGTTAGCTGGCATATTCTTTTATCCTATTAATCTGCTGTAGTCTCCTTCACTTTGCTTTACAGATATGAAGGAAAATGGGTACCTCATTAATCTGCTTCAGTCCAGTAACCAGTAAGGCAGGAATTTCACTGACTAGATTGTATCATATTAGCTGGGGAAAAAGAAGACCTAAAGCTAAGCAAAACTGAAAGGGAATTAAACCACATGATGTATAATTCCTCCCAGTATGGGTAACTAATTAGTTTTAATCATTATTAATTACAAATCAGCCTTGTTTTCGTTCAACATAACCAATATTTTTCAGTCTTGTAGAACTTCTATCTGTTGAAAACCAAAGGGATTTCACATTCAGTCAAGGTATGTTCATGTTCACAAGTGATGGGCAGAAATCCTGCACCAATGACAGAAAACAAGGGGAAGGAAAAAATCAAGATTTCTGGAGTTCTAGCTGGCAGCTGAAACTCAAAAGGCTGCACCAGCAAAGTGACAGAATTAGTCCCATACTACTTGCTTACTTTGTTTAAATCAGCTACTGGAAGAAATCATTTCTTATGCCTATGGACAAATAAAAAATGTTCATAATGGCTTATTTCTGAAAAATAGTCACAGAAATCACAATGGTCACAAAAATAATTGGAATATTTTTCTGGAAAAATTCTTTCTGCAGATATTTTTTCTTCATCTTGAATTAGATGTGGTTGTCATGACACAGAAACTTAAAATATCTGCTGATGGACTGGACAAGTTATGAGAATGAAATGTTTAAATAAACAGTTTTTACTAACATAGGGTCTTGCAGCAAGATTACCTTATGCAGCTGGAAATTGGTGTGTTCTTCAAAGACCAGGAAGATTACACTGTTGTAGAAATAACGTAATTACATTTTCCCAGGAGGATTACCAAACCCAAATGTATCTGTTTCCAAATCAGCACTGGCGTCAGCTAGAGAAGACAATTATCCTTAATGATATTTTCACTTTCTTGTGTCTCTCTGACAGGATATATCTCTTGTTCACTACAAACCTATGAAGCAGGTAAGCATCATCAACCCCAATTTCCAGACAGGGAAAATAAGGCACAGAGATGGGATGGCAAGTAAGAGAAAGATATATAGTGAGACAGTAGCTAAATAAGAAGAATCAAGCAACTTCTAGTCCTAATCTGCCATTCCAACCACTGGTAAATATACCTTATTTCTTGATTAAACACACAAGCTATGGCTTCTGCCACTGGAGGAATTGTGAAAAGGTAACCGCTAAGAGGCAATCAGAGTAGCGTAGTTACTAAATAAATACTACATAGCTACTGCACAGTCTGTGTGTTCAATTTCCATTCTCTAAGACCCCTGCTTTAATTTCCTCCACTCCTTTCGCTTGCATCTGAATCTGCACACAAAATTATGTGTATCTATTTAACTTGCTTCTGATTCCTAACCTTCTAATGGAAAGATTTGCTAGCTGACATTGGTGCAACTTCTTTCAATGTAAGCTTCTGTCGTTACAGAATAATAACACAATCATTATGTTATAGAAAATAACATCAGTAGTAATCCAGGAGTAGTAGCAGGATCCCTTCCATTTTTTTCATGTTGCTCATTTTTTTCACATTCCTCTTTCTTATTATTTTCTTTTCCTGTGGTGTGTCTACTAAGAATCTCATCTAGTTCTATTTTAAATATATCACTTATTCTAGCTCCAGTCACCTCCATTCTCAACATTTTTTCATATGGTTATTACTGTTTTACATGAAATCTCATTCTCTGAAAGTCTGTTCCCAAGTTGCTCATTTTCAGGTGATTTTTGCCACACTTCCTGCCAGTAACAGAAAATTGTCTTCCTTATGTTATGTACTGGAGTATGCACTCCATAATTTAAGTCAGTTCAAGCGGGGGTCACCTCAAATTTCCTATTGTTCCAATTGGAAAAGAGACTAGAGCTGATCACACCTCCTCTGTATTACTCATATCTTTGTGATTTGGTATCACTCCTAAACCCTCCTATTGTAAATTGCCTGCTAGAGTAATTTCTTCCTGCTCTAGCTGTGCAATCTTTTGCCATCCTGTACTAAGTAATATTGATAACATTGTTCACCTGGGGGAAAGTTTGAGATTTCCTATCTCGAGGAAAAGCTCTCTCAGAAACAGAGACAAATTCTTTTGACAGCAAAGCACTTATACAGAGTCATCTAAAACATATATCAAAGAAACAAAGGAAAGCAGAGTTGAGCTCTTTACTGTGCCACAAATCAGACTCAAAAGTTACTGTGGGCTTTCCTAGCCCTTCTGAAATGAAAAGTAAACACTTTGTTGTAGGAAAAAAAAGGAGAATATGTGGGATTTCTGGGGCTAATTATAGGATAAATTTGGTCTGGGCATGAAAAAATTTGCTATTTTTCTAGTTTGCTAGTTCTGAAAGCCTCTTCCATCTCAAGGCCTTTTGGAAATAGGTAGGCATTAGAATGAGCATTACTGAAGGTGAGAACAAGAGCAAAAAAAAATGTATATGAACAAAAGCAATAGATATGAACACTTCCATATGAAAGTGTAATTTGTCTGCAACTTTAAACTTCAAAACATATATTTCATCTTTGTACTCCGGTCAACAGGCACCTTCTCTCTTACAACTTTTCCTTCCAGAAGCAATCTATCCATAGGGCAGAAAGATAGGTTATGAGAGCAGTACCTCCCTTAAGAATAAAGGCAAATGCTAAATATATCCTCACAGCCTATAGTATCTCAAATTTTATTACAGGAGAACTAGCAAAAGTGGCTGAACTACTCTAGTCTGTATCCGACAGCTAAGTTTGGATGCTTCTGCAAATAGCATAAAAGCTGGTCTTATTGGCCATCTGGAACTAATGGGGAAGCACTGTGGAAATCCTGCAGAGCAATAAAAGTTGATTCAGCTGTAGGAGAATCTTGTCCAACAGCATGAAATTTTCCCAGTAATCATTCAGATTCAGATATAAACCATACACATGTAATGGATCACATCAAGCAGAGTCCAGAGCTGGGCAAAGGGTAGTTGAAATGCATCACTTTAAAGGAGGGAATGGAACCAGAGCATTCAACATATTCAATCACTAGTATTCTTTTGATTAGTTCACAGAGACTGGTCATTCACTGACACAAGGTAGAGCTGCCAAAGCAGAACTATTGTTTAAACCAAATTGTCACACATGTTTTGCACATTTGGATGCAAAATAGAGATAATGAGATTGCTTTAGTATCTGATGGCTTTTAGGACGTTTGCACTACCACTCAGGTAAGCCACATTGTGTAAGACACATAGAATATAAAGATAATCAATTAGGAGAAGTATGAACTTTTTTATTATTTCTTTGCTTTCATTTATTTTAATATGTAGAGTGATAAAACACACTGCAAGGGGACAATAAGGTGCACAAAATGTTTTAATGTTTATATACAGTAAATAGTATCTGAAATTTATCTCCATTAAACAGAAAATAATAACTCATGACAACTCATAATTTTGAAAGAAAATGTCATATCAAATTTGAGCTACTTTATATATTCCCTAATATATCACAAGGAGACAAGAGAGATCACAAGGAGAAACCTTCTACAAGTCAAGGTTAATCCTCTGAAAGCTGACTGATCAAAACATGTTTAAATTAGTGTGAGACTTCTTTTTAATCTCAAGAGACCAGAGGAAGTAATAAAGGAACAATGACTGTTTCTTTGTCTAAGAGCTATAAAAATTCCCTTTTGTGCTTTTCTAATTTTTATGTTGAAGACTATATGTAAAACACACTGAACAAAAATAGCTACAGAGTCACTTCCTTGACTAAATGCACTTTACAAAGAAAGTTTGCCAGCACAGCTGAATCACTAGACTGAAGTGAGGTAATTATTTGTGGAAAACATCAAATCCGACCTTTATGCTTTTCACAAAATGTCCTTGACCCATCATCTCTCTCTGTTTTTCTGAATAAATGTGTAGGCTGGCATACAGATACTAATCATCAGAGAAAACACTGAGGCTCTGGAACGATATTAAAGACAGAAGTACCATTAAAAAGCACAAAAAGCTACTTCTAAGCGGCAGTAACTATAGACTTGAAATGGTAGTGGATTGCAGTAGGTACCTTCCACCTACATATAAGTTCCAGTCTCATATTCTCACATATCCACCTGTAGCATCTCTATCAGCCATCAGATGTTTTTTAGTCTTGCATAGTGATCTAAACAGCATATGGTCCCTGCTTAACAAGGAGAGCAGCATTAGTATAAATCCTGTGTAGAATATCAGTATTTATAGTTGCTGATATCTTTAATAAATTCTTTCCACTTAAGAAGAATATTATTCCACAAATCAGTCTGAAACGTAATACTAAAGAAGAAATAACTCAGCAGACCACCTACAGTTCTCTGTGGTGCACTCTGCATTTTTTCTCATATATTTCCTGAAGCTAATGAAAATTCTAGGGGGAAAAAAAAAAAATATATTTTCCATAATTCGAGAAGGAAGATAAGGGAGAACTAGTCTCCACAATTCTAAGTAAATTTATTAACTTTGTAAACCAGTTCCAGATTTTTTATGCTATGTTCTTAAAACCTTAGTGGGTAAAAAAAATCCATTGATTTTACCAGAATTTTACCTTACTACATAAGGATCACAGATCCCAATTCTGAGGGATTGTAAAATATTTTCTCCTTTCATTTTATACTGGTCTCCTGAACTCTGACACTGCATTCACATGACAACCTTTTATTTAGGTGTTGAATTGGCAACTCCCAGTGTCTGTGAAACATTTTTTAATTATCATAGTTAAAGGATACAAAATTTAGACGTTAATTTGATTTAATAAATTAATATCTTTGATACAAGAAGTGCTTGTAACATATGCAACAATAATGTCCTAAAATATTTCTTTATTCTTCATGCATTGATTTAGGAGCTTAATGAGATGATTCCAAACTGACACTGAGCTTCTGCCAAAAATCAGAGGCCCTAGAAAAAGGGCAAGATATAAGCTATTAAGTGAACTAGTCAGCCACAGGCCAGTAAAATAATTCTCTTTCCAATACAGTTTTTAAAAACACAGACAGTATTGTTTCTTTTCAATCCTTGGTGGTAACAAGTAGAAGGCATTTCAAGAAAATAGATTTCTCCAATCTTCTTCAATATTGACTATGGTAACTTCTAGGCTTTGTTGTCTGGCTTGCTTGTAAGAAATCAACAAAATTGCTCACAGCTGAACAGCTTTTAAGCTGTAGGGCTTTTTTTTCCCATCCAAATAACTAAGAGCCTTTCTTATTATAAGCACTGATGGTTACCTGGTGGCTACAATAAACTGAAGAGAATTCTGCACTGATCATCACTTTGTTGAGTGTGTTACAAATTCACAACTGAATTAATGGTTCAAGCTCAACAATCCTCTCCTTGCTTGAAACTTAATCTTTGATTGAAAGGAATAACACACTTACAAAAACTATATCTTTTGTAGGTTTGGGTTGGTTTTTTTTTCACTCAGAGGAGTGAGACAGTTTGAGGAAGCAATTTCCACTGCCATGCTCAGAGATACAGCCTACCATTTTCTGACTAAAATTTCAAACTTGAAGACAACTGGAGAAGTGTTTGAACTGTTCATCCTCTCTGTATGGTACTTACTCAAATAGGAAAAAAAAAAAAGAGAAAGTGGAAAGAAATATCAGTGATAGCTTAATGTAACTTAGAAACTTGGAGAAACCTAGTTTAGATAAGTAATTATGTGTTGAGGATGATCTTGAGAATACAATGACGCTGCGTATGCAAGGCTAACCAGAAAGTGCTGGCGTAAGCAGACCAAGGACTAAACTAATGTTTGTTTCTCATAGACTGTTTCGAATAGGAAGTTCTAGGAGCAGAAGATATATCGTGCTTAGCCGTTATGTAGTCATAAAAAGATACATAGCCTGTAAAAGCAACGATTGCTTAAGCAATAACAGTTTGCTACATCTAAATCACATATCAGCTAGAAACAATAACAAGGAAATGGTTATGAAAAGTGGTGACTAAGTAACCTGTGGAGGAATATTTGTTTGGTGAGTTTTATTGGTTATTTTTCATAACACTCTTGTAAGCTTAAAGTATATAATCAAACTACTGTGTTAAATAAACAATTCTGTACCTCCATGAAGTCCTGAAGTCCATGTCATCGTATACCACAACTATGAACTTTATTATTAAATGAAATAGTATGTAAAGCCAATGGCTTTATGAATAAAATTGAAACACGAAAGAAACACTAGGTCTAGTGTATGAGAAATAACTAGATAGAACCAGTCATACCTATGTATTGAAATCCATTGAAACAACTAGATAGAACCAGTCATACCTACATATTGAAATCCTTTGATGAACACATATTTCAGACATTCCATTCAATGGAAGCAGGTGGTGTTTTTGACTGGTTATTTACATATGCAGACCATGGACTCCAATACTGAAGGCTTGGATGTTAAAAGGACATATTTCCCACGAGGGATGAGAAGTGACCAGTTTATATTTTACTTGGTTCTTGTCTTATCCTCAAGCATTCAGAACTGGCCTCCAGCTCAAGCAAAACACCTATTTGAGTACTAGCAATAAGCCATTCTTCACAGTGCCTGCAAGCCCTCATGAACTAGAGGAGAGTGTGCACCTTGGGGTGTAATCCATTAGCTTGACGGCAGCAGAAATTACTGAACACAAACCAGGTAGGTCATGTGACCTCATACAGGTGATCTGTAAATCAAAGATTTCAAGTTTACTAAGCTTATTTTGTTGATAAACTAAAATAAAAAAAAACAAACAAACAAAAAGCAAAGCCAAACAACTAAAATCCCACCACAAAACCAAAGCAAAACCAAAAAAACAAGGCTGAGCAAACACAGTTAAAAAGGACTCCAATCCCCTCCTAGGTGAAAGTACCTAGAATACATAGGAAATGCTGCTGTAATGTCTCATGAAGCCTTACTAGTTTTCATACCTCAAGTTCCTAAGGCTGCAGGTTTTTCACAATGTATCACAATCTCAACTTTTCAAGACGAAAGAGAGCCTTATAGAGAATAATGGCTGTAGGAAATACGGTCTGGGAGTACAATTTTTTCATTTTTTTCTCCTAGAATGTGGAAAACATTCTTCGTGGAAAACAAAAATGCAGTTACATTTAATTCTCATTCTAAAGAAAAAATATAAGCTATTTTCCCATCATCTTTGCTGTTAATGGAAAGGTTCTGTGAGTCCTAAGCCAAGCCTGCAAGGAAGTTATTGGCATTCTCTAAAAGGACGATGATATCATACTTAATGGATTTTTTTATCATTTTCATCCTAGTTTTCTGAACAGAAAAATTCCGTAGCCTTTCACAGGCATAGATACAGCTAAATAAACTTGTTTGCAATATAAGAGAACTGTAGTCTTGCAACAATGAAAACCTGATACTTGTCCATCTTCTAATATTGGTTCATTCTGAGCAAAACTTTGAAGCCTTGTGAAAAAGAATAAAGAGCTTCTTAAGACATAGAATCATAGATTCATAGAATAGTTAGGGTTGGAAAGAACCTTAAGATCATCTAGTTCCAACTCCCCTACCATGGGAAGGGATGCCTCACCCTAGACCATGTCTCCCAAGGCTCAGTCAACCCAGCCTTAAACATGGCCAGGAATAGAGCATTCACCACTTCTTTGGGCAGCCCATTCCAGTGCCTCACCACCCTCACAATAAAGAACTTCATCCCTATATCTAACCTAAACTTCCCCTGTTTAAGTTTGAACCCATTACCCCTTGTCCTATCACTACAGTCCCTAATGAAGTGTCCTGTCCCAGCATTCTTGTAGGCCCCCTTCAGATACTGGAAGGCTGCAATGTGGTCTCCATGCAGATTCTCTTCTCCAGGCTGAACAGTCCCAACTTTCTCATCCTGTCTTCATATAAGAGGTGCTCCAGCCCCCTTATCATCCTCATGGCCTTCCTCTGGACTTACTCCAATATATCCATGTCCTTTTTATGTTGAGAACACCAGAAATGCAAGGTCTACACCAAGTGAGATCTCATGAGAGCAGAATAGTCAACTGGTTTGTGTCAGAAAAAACCTTGCAAATGGAAAAACCTTGCAAATGGAAAAACCTTGCAAATGCCAGCTCAGTTCTGCCTCAATGTGCTGTATAATCACAATCTCTTCTCCCCCTACGATTAATATAATCAACGTATACATATTTTCTTGTTGCTTTTATTAGTGTTATTAAACAAAATCATACTCAGAGCTGTATTCCAAAACTGATTTAAGAACATTAAACAGCACTTGTGACCATTAAGGACTGATCTGGATGATATTATGGCGCTCATATTTGTTATCACTGTATGAAAGTTATTATAGTAATAAACCCACATAGTTTTGCAAGTGATTCCATTTAATCTCAGCACAAACAAATAAACTGCCTTGCAGAGTACTTTACATTATTAATCTATTGCCAGTGGAAAGCCAGAAAAGCTGTAACTGTCATTCCTCATTTACTCATTCATGCAGGCAGACTGGCATTCTCTGCTTGAAAAACTGGCAGCCAACAAGCTCCAGCAGGCCTGGAGGATCACATTGAAAGCAGTCAGGTGCTCAGAGCATATGAAAGCATTCTTCTAAAAAGTGAAGAATGTCTCTTTTTTGAAAAGAGAATTGTAGAATAAGTCTGCTATTGAGAATTGGGATGAGAATTCAATGATTGTATGTAAGCAATGCCAAGAATAAACAAGGTAGTATAACAACCTTACAAATACCACTTTTCTGATTATACAGGGAGGGAAACTGAGGTATGGTTCTTACACTCTTGGTCTTTCATTTTGTAGCAAGTCTGAACTATAATAGGAGTTTTCTACACTCAAAAAAAAACCTTTCTGTTCCCAGCACAGTCATATGTGAACTTCATACCAAGACATCATTACAAAGTAATTTTATCATTATCATATAGCTTGTCCCAAGCTGTATACTTTCTTGTGTTCCTTTAAAGTGGAGAGCAGAAGAGGACAACCCGGACCTCCTAGAAATTCTTCTGTGCCTCAGAATACTTCATATTTATGAATACATATACTATACTGTTTATAAATCAGGATTCACTGTCTAGTGCAGTGCTGATCACTTGTCTGATAAGTATACCTATAATAAAATTAGATTTGCATCATATAAATAGACTTGAAAGTATTGTTAGTCTCTATGTTTAACACAGGATGGTGTTTTGGCATTAGAGTACTTGGAAGGAAGTGTCTTTAAAAGACTCCTCACCTATTATATGATGAAAAGAGTTTTAAAGAAAAGACTTGTTTCATTTCTGAGCCAAAGCCTATGGGTAACTGTAGCCTGCTTTAAGCTGAAGAATATATTTGAACTGTACAGTTTTGCACAGCTTTTCTTTTGAGAAAATAAACTAGGCCTTTCACATTGCATGGAAGTGTGACTTTGATTTTTCAGGCACCCATGCTTTTCATTATGTAGAAGGACCAAATGAGATTCTCTCTAAAGGCTATCCCTGAGGAGCTTCTGAAGAAGTGAGTTTTTGAGAAGCAGAACTATTTCTGGGGAGAAATTACTTGCTTTAAGTTCACATGTCTTCTCAGTGGCAGAGAGAGCATAAGCATTAAGAATTTCTCCCTGGTCCGTTATTCTAACCAATGGACCACAGTCCAGATTTCTGCAAGTCAGTTGGTCCCTGCCTATCACAAAACCTTTACTGTTTTTATGAACTGATATCTTGTTCCTATGCTAATAAGCATGGTTGGAGTACAGCTAGTAATTGAAATTTATGACTTGTGTACCCTTTTTTAACACTTTTCCAAAGACTCATTGAATCTCTTTTATGTGTATTTTTTCTTGCCTCATACTTTCATTAACAGAAAGAAAGAGAATAAAGTCCCATTTACAACACGAATGCAGCCATACAGGGTCCTTGCTCGACTGATGTTCTTCTAATGAATTATATGCATTGTAAACAAGTACAGCAAACTAGCCCAAGGTCTTCTCCATTAATTTTTCATTAATGAAATGCATCACTTAGCTTGTTTGACACTTAAGTAATTCCCATAAATTTAAAATAGAGGTCACCATAAGGAAAGCATTTGAAAGTGTCATTGAGGGAACAAGGTAATGAACTATTCATCTTCCCCAAACACTTTTAAATTCACAGGCTAGTCAGCTGTAAAATTTGAAAACCAGTAATATTTTAATTCTTAAAGTAGCTGCCAAGGTTTAATGAGAAAATACTCTAAAATTTAGCTTTTGCTCAGGGCCTTTTTCTTTTTTTTCTATTTTCTACTTTTCTCTCCTTTTGCATTCTATATTGGGAAAGTTCTTATGCGTTATTTAGCTTAGTATATCATGAAAAAAGAATACCTATATGAGAGAGGAAAAGGAAAAAATGGGGTTAACCCATGACACCTTGTTTAGGTTGATTGCAGTTGATGGTGGGGCATGTGAGACCATGTTAATAGACAATCTCTCTTCCATGTTCCAGACAGAGGAAAGCTCAATCATAATCTTTGACACTACCATCTCCCAGGAAAACTGTAATACAAGTCTTGACCCAGTCATCATTTTCTGCTAGTCAGCAATGTAAATGTGAAACAATAGTTTGTCGTAGCTATATCAGCCAGGTCACTTTGTGATTTAGTTACAACTCTACAATTAGGTAATAGAGCAGAATCACATATCCCTGGGCCAGAAAATGAAGCTGAGGTACTGATATTTCCCTCCAGGCCAGAATCTGTTTGCAAAAAAAAAAAAAAAAAAAAAAAATATTTTTAAGGAACTTGAAAAACTTTAAGAACTTCAACTTGTTTAAGATTGAGGT